>VZSZ01011559.1:63176-88050 GCA_013398815.1 Ibidorhyncha struthersii | reverse complement strand
TGTTGTGGTGTGGGCGGGGGGGGGGGGGGGGGAGGTTTGGTAGCAGCAATGGTCTTTGCAGATATTCACCCATATTGAAGTTCTGAAAATTTCACTGCATTTTCGGGTCTTGGAGATTCATTTGGTTTTGGTGTTGTGCTTTTAAGAGTGTTTTTCCAAAATGATAATTTTATTTTATTTTATTTGTAGGAACGTATGTGTCTTTTAGTGGTGGCTCTTTTTGACAGTGTTACATATACAAGTACAAAAAGCCATTTATTGAACTTTTCCTTTTTAATTTTCTCCTCTCCTCTCCTCTCCTCTCCTCTCCTCTTCCTTGCCCATTATTTCTCCTNNTCCCTAAAATATTTCTTTTTTTTTCTTTATTTTTTTCCTTTTTTTTTTTTTTTTTTTTTTAAGAGAACTGTGAGTCTTCCTCTTGGTTTTAGAAGCAGGCAGAGGGTCACCCTGGAAAGTTGCAGCAACTTCGGTGGAGCACTGTGCCAGGGAGTAAAATTAAATATCTGAAATTTTGTAGAACCAGAGTCTACCCAAGGAATAATTTTCAGGTCTTAAATCTTGGAAATTTACTGCAAGGTGCTAATGATTATTTTCTCTTTGCTTTGGATGTATATAAATAATGTATGTGCCCCATTACAACCATTCTGATGAAGGATTTAGGTGTGTTACTAAGTTAATTGAGACATTTTTTCCATTGGAAAGCTTTTTTTTTTTTTGGTAAAATCCCTTCTCTGAATAAATGCTTGTTTTAGAAAAGGATATTCTGTGTCTTTCATACATAACAAAAAGCTGACTAGTTTCTCCAAGTGTGAAAACAAAATTAAATGTGATGACTTCTGTGAACTTCAGGGTTTTTTCTTTTGCTAACCATGCCTTCCCAGTCTTGACAAATTTTACTTGACTTATTTAGTCCAGCAACATGTTTAATGAACTCTTTACTACGAAGGAGCTGCATTTATTGCATGGTAATAAATTACCTTGAAGATGTCTGTCTTTAAAATTGATCTTTAAAAAAATCAATCGATACAAAGAAATTGTTTAAAACAGAGATCACTTATGGTAAACATGGACTTTGTGGGCCTAATGCTGCAAGCATGTGCCTGATGCAGCCCTGATTTCAGCATGCCTAACTCACATGCTTATTTTTAAGCAAAAGATTAGTTTGCAGATTTGAAGCTCAGCTGAAAATAGAGCATCTCCACTTTGAAGCTTTGACTTCTTTCTGACATTTATTTTGCTGCTGTCTGGAGTTACCCTAAAATAATTCCAAAGCCATCTCTGTCTTTGAAGAGCCCCATTACAAATGTGCCTTGTTTGCTGCGCGTGTGAGATCCATGCGTGGTTAGAGTGGGAGGGGGCGGTTGAGAAGGAATCAAAATTACAATCAAAATATGGTGTGCTAATGCATTTTATCTGATAAATGTCACTTGGCAAATCAAAAGAGTTGGTGCATGCTGAGACTTGAATTTCTTTTTTTACAGAGCAAGTACGCTTAAATATTCCTGGAGATCTAGCAAATGTATTTCGTAAGAACAGTGCACAGGTACTGTGTTTTTTGTTTCCTCGTAACCATTTTACAGGGCTGACTTTGAAGCAGTGAATGGATACACATGTGCTTGTTCTGTGGTGTTTGAGACTTTCTTTGACTTTTCTTTGATTTATTTACCTCCCTCAGCAGAGGTAACAACATCGGCCCTCAACAACGGCAAGTGACCTGAAATGAAAATGTGTGAAGAGCTATGAATTGTTCTAACCTACAAAAATGGATCAAATAATGGTGCAAACTCTAAAACTAAGAGGAAGAAATGAGTGAGGGATCAATAGTAGCTTTTTTTAATTTTACATGACATTCAGAAATTGTTCTCAAAATATTCAACAGTTGCATTTTTAAAATGATGGTGAAGGACAAAGCTAAACATGGTGGTCCAGATTCTCTTTCCCTTGCACCGCAATTACTACTGTAATAAATCAGTCTTTAATAAGGTGTTGTGATTTCAGAAACAAGTTCTAGAATGCCCCACTTTGCATTGGAGGTTTGAGTCTCTTTCAAGGTAGATTCCTATAAAAAGGCATTTTATTTTGAAGGAAAACCAGCAATAGCAGATGCAGCTAATGAAGGTCAGTAAATCGATAGTAAAGGTTTCTCAAGTCAGCGGGTTTTAGCCCCTTTTTCTCTAGAAGAATTGAAGAAATATACCATACACCTCTTATTTCTTTTCCCTGGCTTATTTGTTTGATTTCTGGGCCATACAGTTTTGGAAGGAAAAATAACTTGCTAGTAATTCACAGGCCGTTTCACAGGCAGAGTTCCATTTTGCCACCTGTTTTATTTGATGTGTTTTCATACGGGTCATGAGAAGCTGTGGCATTTTCAGCGTGTGTCACACCCAGCATTGTCTGTTATCTTGTCTGACCCACATGATACAATTTAGTGCCTTTTTCTGTGTATGGTTAAGGTTAGGGCACAGCTGTGAGAAAGGCAGCTAAAGATGTGTCTAGGTAAGACTGTGTGACTGGGACATTTAAGGAGATGAATGGGGGTTGCAGTAGGGCCTCCTTGGGAGTGCTAGTCCATTACTGGCAACGTGGTCTCCTAAATTAGGAGTAATTTTATAAGGTGGTGGAACTGCTACATCTTCCTGCATGGAGGCAGTCTTGCAGACATCATGGCATCACATACGCTGTATTCAGTTGCTTCTGAGGAACACCCTGGAAAGGGATCCCTGTGCCACAGTGTTCTCACATTTCTGTTAAGATTCCTTAAGGCACTTCTGGTACTGCTGGTGCCCCCGTACATGGCGTACTCCTGCGTAAAACATGAGTCTCAAATCCACGTGGCATCCTTCTTGCACTTATCCTGCCCCAACTCAGTATTCATTGTCCCCTGCTCTGCTTATAAGTGTCTTGTTCGAGTGTAAACATTACCCAGAGGCGCTCATAACACAGCTTGTGAACCTGGGCAAAAAGTCTTCCCCAGTGCTTATCAGTGTATGTGCTAGCAGGTCAAAAGCTCAAGCATTTGCTTCCCTGGGTTTGGAGTGGCGTATTCGGGAGCTGTCTGACCAGCTTCCTCTACCCACAGGTCCTGAAGCACAAGCTAAAACTGCTGTCCCCTCCATTTCCCTGGCACGTAAACCTCTCCTCCTCACTGGAAACAGCCTCTAGGCTATAATCAGAGCTCACTCAGTTTGGCAAGCAGGAGACATGGCAACTTCCTGGGTTTGTGTGGGTTTTAGGAAAAGAGGTTCTAGAGAGGTGAGCGTCTCAGAGACAAGATACAAAGAAAGTACCAAATATTTTAATTCTGGTAAAAGAAAAAAAAAATATTTCCTGTTGTATAAACCAAGACACCTTGGCTCTTAGCACTTGTAGATGGCAAACAGAAAATGTAGCCTCAAAAAGTCAGACTCAGAGTCTCAGTGTGGTATGGAGAACTCCTTTGGCTCCATGGCAGCCAGTGACCACGACCCCCTCGACAGCAGCAGCTTCTCCCGCTGCCTCACCATAGCTGAGTAAAACAGCAGAAAGAAACCTGTGCCATGTGCACAGGTTGCAAAATTGTTAAAAAGCCAAGTCTGCCTCACAAGCAGTATTTTAGTTGATACTGCAGTGCATATGTAACTGCAAAGCTAGCATTATAAAAAGATTTTGGGCTGAAATATCAGGAGTATTTTCCCTTGAACCTGGACTACATAAAGAACACCATGAAGATAGAATGGTGCATGAGCACCACTGTCATCACCACCACTGAGACTCCATCTCCCAAGGACTGATCTTTCTTGGGCTCTTCAGCATGTGGATATTAGTGTGCACATAAGTTAGCAATAGTTGGGAAGTATGGGAAGTGCTAGCAATTACCATTTTTTTTCATTTTTGCTTGTTGAAAGATTATCAGCCTCTTCCTATGCTGTCCTTCCTGTTCATACTGGGTGGAGTCTGTGCATGGCACAAAGCTGTGTTCCTCATGTAACAAGTGTCCTCTATTCATCTAGAAGCCACCTGAGGAACCACCTTGCAATAACCTGAAACCAGGTGCTGGAATCAGGCTTAAGCTGCCGGAAACCCACCTCTCATTGAGCCTGTCGAAAGATACCTCCTTAGCCACTGTTCTGCAAAGAAGCCCTCCATTGTTAGTAACTTTTGGTAGGCAAATTACGTAGGAGCCCGCCAAGGAAACCTACATCCTACAGTGACCTTTCAAGCTTGTCTAAATCCCAGATGGAGATCTGCTATCCAGGCAGTCAAGAAATTGCTGTTGTCAGAGCACGACAGGGCAGGCCCATTAGGGAGGGGGAACAGGACGACATCCTTCTGGTCCCTGCCCAGGAGGTGTTTCCAACATGAGATTTGGAAAGTGATCAAGGCATTTTCCCCGAGGCATATCTGTAGAGAATCAAATGGGATGCCTGCTTCCATCCCTTGGCTCTCTGAATTCAGTGGGATACCTACGTCCCAGCTCCTTCCGGTGCCAATTAAATCCATTCTTCCCCCTTTTCTAGAAGCATTTCAAAAAGCTTCCAGGTCCAGAAAAGTAAAAGGTGCTCAGGATTGTCAAGGTTGGAGTCACTGCTACTAAGCCCTGAAGCATTGCTTGAACGACTGCATTAGAACGAACCAGGGGGAGCATGCAAAGGCAGGACAAGGACAGACCAGATGGTAAACAAACTTATTAATTACTCAGAGATTTCTTCCCTCCCGTTTCAGCCCTGCACCGAGGATGTGCACCAGGGATCGATGCCCTGGGGTGCCAGCCCAAGAGTGCTGAGAAGGAACCAGCTCCATATGAATGATCGGGTGGCCGGTGTTCACAGGGAGCTGGGGTGTGACAACCTTCCCTTCCCAGGCTGTCTGCATGGTGTATGGGCACAGGGGAGTAGAAGGCTACAGCATTTTGCTTTTCGCTGCAGAAACACTTTGTGAGAATGCTTTGTGGTTACCTTGCCCCACCACAGACAGGAATTGAAGATCATAAATATGGCAGAGTTATGTTTCTTATTAAATAATGTTTTTAAAAAAAACAGCAGGAAGGTGAAGTAGGCATGACTTTTCCCATGCAACACTAATTATAAAAATGTTGGAGGTCCTCTCTGCCTAAACTCAAGGGCTAGCCTGTTTCTTTTTCCCTAGCCAGCTCTCCTAGCTGTCCCTGAGAAGCCTGCCAGAACACAGTCAGCCTGGTGATAAACTCCTGCAGAGGTAGCCTGAGACACAGGTGAGAGCCTGGCTATCAAGGCAGGAGATGGGCTGGTGATGGCTGGGTGGGACAGCGGTGGGGTCCGTTCATGACTTGCCTGTGCTGACAGTCCCAGGGGTGAGAGCTGGGATGAAGTTCTGCTGACGTCCTGGGCTATGTGTGCCTGTCAGGGACTGAGCCACTGCTCAGCACCTTTATTTCTTATAGGGTATTGGCATCACTGCGCTCAGAGCAAACAAGGAAAGTAGTTTAAGAATAAAATGACCAAACCAAGCATACGTGTGGCAGTGCTAGCTGGCGCCATGGTTGTCAGCCGCAGCCAGCTCCCAGGTAGGTTTTTGCGTGTTAAATTACATAACCTCATTTGACTGGTCCTGTTTGAACAGAGGCACCAGGCATATGGGAGGAGGAGGAGGCGAAGAAGTGGGTAGGCTGGAAATCACCCTCATCTTTCACCCAGGCAGCTCTGTGGATGTTGCTGTGGAGGCGAGACAGGCTTTGGTTGTGCTACATGTGAAATGACTGCTGCATGCTGCATGTCAATCCAACAGACTCAGCAGCTAAACAAAATGGTAAGTCAGGTGTGAGATGTACCTGAAGAAGGGGCAGGCTGGAAAGAGGTTGCTAGCATGTATGACGTGAGAAGGTGCAGCTTTTGCTGCGCTGTTTTATGGACCACATGGAGATTTCTGGCTCAAGGGTATAAGCTAGACAGTCTGGAAAAGCTAAAGGTGCAACCAGGAATGCAGTTGGCCCCAAGAGGATGAAATTGCTTATATGATGCCTTGCTCGCTAGGGGATATCAGGCTGCTGGTGCTCCCCACAGTGTTCATGCTTTTTAAAATTAAATTGTCCATTTTTCACAATTTGGAAGTACTCCTGGAAGTGAGGACTGGCATCTGCATACAGCTTTTATTTTTCAGCATCTCTGTAATAAGTGGTGAAGAGTTAGGAGATTACACAAATTTACGCAATACAGGTATGGGCAAAGTGAATAAAGCATGCTTCACTAAAGTACACATCTCTAGCTTCTTTTATTATCAGGAAGTCTTGCAAATCATTCTTTAGTAAAATTACCTTCATCAAAAAAATCTTGAAGGTCTTTGTTTCCCTTCCAAGGCTATTTGGAGGGGAGCAAGTGGGCTAGAGTAGAGTTTTTAAGCTGGAGAAAGACCCCGTGATGACTGTAATGCTTAGTTTTAATTATACATAAAATTGATGGTCCAACAGCTTCTTGGCTACTGCTTTAGTCTTGTGTGCCTTTACTTTTAAACTGAAGAAAGGTATGTCTCTTCCCAGCCTGACAATATTATTGATAGATTATTTTAAGAAAAGTTAAGTAAAAACAGGCTGGGTGACTTCTGAAAGGAGGACAAGCGCTGAAGAAAAATACTTGTTGAGAAGCATGTAACTTGTTCACTTTAGCTACCCACATCGGGAGAAGATTTGGCATGGGTCACACAAAGCATTTTTAATGTTCCAGTTAAAACTTGATGGGATCTGTCAGCTGCAGCAAATGTTTGTGCTGGCTTTTGAAGATATCTGTCAGTGTTTGCTGGCCCTGCCTGCATGTGCAGATGTTAAAGGGTGCCTTTCCCTCGCTGTTCGAGGGTGCTTGCAGTAGGGTGGGAAAGAAGGACCTCTGCTCCGTAGCAGCGTGGAAAGCACATGGCAAAGGCTCATGGAAAGCCCATCATTGCTCCACATAGGTAGTGCCAAAATAGAAGGTGTTGCATCGGATGGAAAACTTTGCATGCTGTTTCTCATGTAATTTATTGTTTGTTTTGTCCTTCATCAAAAAGCAATCTGATTTCCCTTCCTCCTTTTCAATAACCAATGAAGATTTTGTTTGCTTTTGCCTTTCTGTGGCCATCTGCGAGGCAATCAATTTTTGCCCTTGTAGGGCATGAATACAGGTTGATGTCAGAGATACACACTTCTGAAGAAGATACACAAAAAAAGTAGTATCGGTAGAAGTGCCAAGGCTGAAAGATAGTTTATTTGATTTGTAGAGTGATAACCTGATAAACTGGTAAGTGTAATGCTAACTGAATCCAATGGCATGCACCACAGTGGTTATTATTATCCAGTCACTGCTTCAGCTAAGTGCCACTGTCACTCAGTACTGTCATTAACAATTAATGTGGTGGCTGCTGCACTAAGAACTACCACTACTAAGGGATCGTTCCTTTGACATGGAAAAAGAAACATGCAGATATAATTATTTTTTATCTAATAGGTCATTTGCCTCGTGCCCCGAAGAAAATGACCCATTAGGTAGAAGGAATGCTCTACAGTTTCACAAAATAGAAGATAATTATGGGATACGAAGACCTGTTAGAAACCAGGAGAATTATTTATGATATGCATATATTATCTCTAGTGGAGCTTGAAGTCAAACAGGTCAGTAAGCCAAAAACTTCTGAACTCTGCCATTTAGGTATTGAGTAATAGTGATGGTCATAAAGCACCTGATAATCTTTAATTGAAGTGAATAATTGTATATCTCAAGATGCCATGTTATTTCAAATGCTTTTGTAGAACAAAAACTGTTTGAGCTCAGAATAAAAAAGATTTACTCAACAAATACGCTTTTTGCTTTTGATTACCCCCCCCCCCTTCTATGGTAGAGATGAATGCAGTTTTGATCTTACCTGAAATCACATTTGAGAATTCCAAGTAGGTCTTTGACAAAGAAAGTTGTCTAAATTCAGCAACTTGCAAAAAGGAGAATGTATCTTCATTCTCATCTCCAAAGCCACAAATGCCCGACAGTCGTTCTGGATCCTTTTCTTCTGTCTCCTGTCTCCTAATTTAGGCGAGTGGAGCGCAGCTCAGAGGTTGGGCGAGACGTGTTACGCAATGCTTGTTTAGTGTAACAGATTTTGGCCAACACATACCAGCTGAAACTTGGCAGTCTAGGTAGGCTGCAAAGTTAAATTCTGCATAGACATGTTTACCTTTTTGTTAGCTACAAAACATGTTTGGTGCATTACATCAAATACTGTCCTCTGATAAGAGGAGCTGTAGTCTCACCAATTTGGAAATTCAAGTGGCTGGCATTTTACACATCAAATTTGTACACTGCAGTGGGTATGAAACTTTCCCTGTAGCTCGTTGTCGGCTTAGGCCATAGCCATAATGGATGCCAGTATAGTAAGGTCAGATATGCTGTGTACTTCTAGAAGTTTTAATAAGTATCCCTATAGCTGCTGGTTTATTTGAGATTGTAACGCTCTGACCTCCTCTGTTGTATGTAGCTATCTGAAATTGTGTGTGCTTCATAAATGGATTAGATGACTTTTCATAGTAGTTTAACTTCTACTAATTCCTTCCAAATACACTGAACTTTCCTAACATGCCATATTTTACAGGTGTCGCCTTCTGGATCTAGATTCTGCATCCTTGGAAAGAATGCAATTAGAAAAAATTAACAAAATAACCTGTGCAGAAGTGGGTCAGTTTCTGGAATACTTACTGTCTTCCTAATTAAAGTTCTGGTCTACAAATCTCTTCAGGCTACTACTCTGAGAAGTGGTGCCCTAACAATTTTTTTAAAAAATGTTTTGATATATGAGGATGTGAAGTGTTGACAGTGAAGGATGTAAAATCTTCTTTTATAAACTTCAGTGATTCAAACTTTTATTAAATAATTGACTTCCCTGTAGCATTAGGTCATGCTATAATGCAGTAGTTGTTGGAGATAGGTCTGGGAAGCTGATTTCAGAGTTAGACCACAAACAAGACCTAATATCTGAGTATCAGAAAGGTGTCCTTCAGTGTCTTTTAAAAAACACAGGTTTTAATTTCTTATTTGATAGAATCCTGTTATGGATTTTATATATGTAATGTATTTTTAAGTTATTCTACATTTGGTTTTAAACCAATTACTAATATGCAACTGAAACTGTCAGAGTACTAGTAATATTTTTTGTGTAGTCTCAGACTGTAAAACAGCTACAATATTTACTTTTTCCCTTAGAGCCTCTTTCTTTTTAGTAAGCGGATTATATAAGAATTAGACAACCCCCATTATCAATCCTTTTCTCTGCCAAAAATAAATGAGATCCTAGTTCTTGCGGTCTTTTTGCAGGAGAAAAAAAATCAAAGGCTCAATAGAATAAATAAGATTGTTAGAACCAAAATTTCCAAATGTTAGAATTATAATCAACTTAAAACCAATTCTGGAAATGTTTAATTGTTGTCAGTACTTTACTAAAGAGAGCTTATTTAGAGCCAGTTAGTACTTGGCTTGTAAGCAAATACATTGTGCAAGGAGTCCTTCCCTAGCCACTACATCGTCACTGCAGCCTCCTCTTTTTAGCCTAATGCTACCTTTTCAGCAGTGCCCTCACTGGATTTGTACCTTCTAATCGCAAAATGGTTGGTGTGAGCAGCAAGTTGGCAGTCACAAAGATACGCAGTTCCTCCAAGTTCTGTGGAATTTGGCAGCTAGGTGGAAGAAACCCAAAGCCTTGACTGAAGGATTGGCTTTATTATAAACTCACACTTTGCTGTGCATCAGGTGATCGACATGAAAGAGCGAGTTACGAAACCTTGTAGTTTGCAGCCAACCTGATTGGCAAAGCTAGAGAAAACCAAGCGTGGTTTGGTCCTTGTGCATTTGTGGTTGTTTTTTCTTTCTGTACGTGGCGCTGTACTACCATCACTCTGCAGGAGCAGGGCTTAGGGATATGTCTGAAGTGTCCTAACAGAGCTGTATGATTCCTCATGATGGTTTTTCCTAATGGAGCAGAACCAGAAGTTGTTTGCCCTTCTATAAACAGTAAAGGTCAAAAGTGAATGACACTATAGTGTGCTCATAGTTTTGTCCCTGGGTTTATGTTGCCCTGACAAATTATGATAGATTACATTTACGAGCATGTATGAGTTTGTATGAGCATGCATGTATGAGTTTTGCAGAGCTTAAAAGGAGTACAGCTGTTGAAATGGTGTTTTCTGGAGCCCTTTTGCCGCCTTTATGTCTCTCTGAAGGTTATTCTGTGGGTTTGAAAAATGTAGTAAGAAAACATGTTTGCAGACGTGGATGCTCTAAATATTTGTTCATTGAAGGGTTTTGGAATCGCTGGTCTGCAGAACACTTGTTGGTGGCCTTAAGACAGCTGGCTGATCATGTTGAATAGGCGCTGCTCCAGACACTAAGTGCTTAGAGGATGGTATCTCATGTGGTTCTGCAGGGCAGATACGGATCTTGTGTGACTGCAAATAGAAGTCGTGAACTCTGTATATCCATTGAGATACAGCTCCGTGATAAAAGCATTTGAGAACTTACATTCCAACATTAAATAAAGGTAACACCTTCTGCAATAAAATTATAGCCACCCACGGCTTCCTTCTTAATAAAAAAGCAACTAAACAAACTTGAACAAACCATTAATTTTATGTGATTTTTTTTGCTCTTTTGCATGTCCACTCTACTCTCAGGATCTTTTTTTTTTATTATTAGACTTCATCTTGCTCAGAGGTATGACACAGCATCATGATGGTCTAATACATGAGATGATACATTTTAAGTAGATTTTTCCCCAGCCTAATTAGTGAGTATTATTTTACATGAGTAAAACTCCAAGATGCTGAGTCTTTGCCTGTGTTGTCATATTTGTGGGTATAGCCACGTCTGAATGATATGGTTTTTTTTCACAGCTCTTCAGGATCGAAAACTGGTGACAATATAAACCCAGAGTTTCTGTAGGCTAGCCCTTTATTTCTGAACCCATCACTTGAGAAAGAATGAGGAAGGAGGAACAGCAAAATGACCCCAGGGGGACCTTCTCCTGAGAGAAGGTCAAACACTGCTGTTAAAATTAACTAGAAGAAGTAGCACAACCTGCACAACCCTATCCAAGTTACGTCTATTCCACCAGCTTTGCAGAACAGGGTTCCAGGTAGGTATGCTTAAATGAAGGATTAACAAATAAAGAATTGCACTGAGAAGAAAGAGGCATAAACAAAAATGGATTTCAATACTTCAGTGCAACCTCATGAGCCAGAGTTGTTTGTAGATTTTAGCTTATTAAGCAAAACCCAAAGGCAGATTCTTTCAGTCTTGGATATACTGCAAGATCGGAGTTTCTCAGTATGAATTCTTGGG
Organism: Ibidorhyncha struthersii; assembly: GCA_013398815.1. Classification (NCBI taxonomy): domain Eukaryota; kingdom Metazoa; phylum Chordata; class Aves; order Charadriiformes; family Charadriidae; genus Ibidorhyncha; species Ibidorhyncha struthersii. The sequence continues at coordinate 76,744 of VZSZ01011559.1, read as the reverse complement.
ACAAAGATGACAAGCTGTCAGCACTGTGTAAAAATTATGTTCTTGTTCAAAAGATACATGAGTGAAGGGTGTGACACTGAGTAGCTAAGACTTCCAGGAAAGAGAGAGTCAAGAAATGAATCAGCAAGCATGAAGAAAGAATATTTAAAATGTCAAAGACTAGACATCTCTTATGAGATATGGATTTCTTTATTGTCTTCCATTTCAGCCAAGACTCTCCCAGACCACTCTGTGGTCTACTTTTGGGAATGTAGTGATTAGAAGCATCTGCCTATTCAAGTATTTTCATTCACAAATGAGAAGAGAAAACAAAAATATACCATGAAATAAATTATATAGTATCCATGCCTTTTTTTATGACCTTCACAAGCATAAACATAATATTGTAATACATTAACCCTTTTCGCTTTCTGTTCCCAGTCTTCTGTCTTTCCATGTTTTTAAACTAAGGTATCTGATACACCTTTACATAAAAGATAAACAGAATATTTAGAGATTATTTTAACGTATTCCTGTTATTTTTTTACTGTATGTGAAGTGCAAACTTCTAGACTTTATACAACCAGTCCTAATTTCAACAGGCAGTTGTTTGTTTGCCTCTGATTCTGAGCTATTTGGAAATAGTCTTTGTAGGAAGGTGTGTCTATAATTTATACTATTAAGAGCTATTGTCCTTCTCCAATAGTAGAATTGATAGCAGCAATGAAGAGGCAGGATGTTGTGTCAGCCAATGTTTTAGGGACCCCCAACTTAAAATTGTTTGAAATTGTTTGAAAATCAGATTTGCTTGCGCCGTCTGCAAACTTGGAAGAAAGAGAAAGTACTGAGAAAACAGATGTGGTACTTATTTTTAATAGGTAAGAAGGGGAAGGGAAGGAGGAAAAGAAGGGGTGGATGGGCAGTTGTAGACCAGTGAACTAGCTCCAATTTCCAGATAAATTCTGGAATAAAAATTCCAAATACATGTTAAGTACTTGAAAGATCAAAATGAGATGAATTATAGTCAACAAGTTGTGTTGAGCCAGTATTATTTCCTTCTTTGATAGGATAACATGTCTTTTGGACAGAGAGGAAGCAGTAAATTTAATGTATTTGGCATTATTAGGGCTTTTGATACCGTCACTTATGACATGCTCATACAGTAAATGAGCTAGAGAAATATGGCCAAGGCAATGTATAACTAGCAGGGTGCAAGACTTAGAATTCAGATTTCAAACAAGCTTGCCACTGAGTATACTGTCAAATGTGTATTGGGTGGGGTCTTGCAAGGGTCTGGTTTGTGTTCCGTACTAACGCATGTTTTGGCTAGGGGATGAGAGGAGGCTATTGAGTTCTCAGATACCACGGAACTGTAAGGGGCTTATTAACTGCCTGCTGGAGGACAAGATAAATATTGAAAATAACCTTGATGAGCTAGGGTAGTTTTGGGGGTAGGAGAAGAGAAATAAGCATTTCAATAGGAAGATGTGAAAGATCTGTAGCTGGTAAGAGTAAGCCAATACAAAAGCAAAGTACAAACTTGTGAATGTGACTCTAAAGCAGACAATGAGTAAACATTGCCTTTTTCTGTACCGGCTCTTTCTGTGCTTTTCCCGTTACAACATGTGTGGGTATGTATGGACACAGTGTTTTCTTCTGTTCTTTATGACCTTTGCCTGTTGGCTCTGCTTTTGTGCCTTGGACAGTCTCGTTCTGGCCTTCGCGCTTTGAATAATTTTTTGGTCCTCATTCATTTCCTGTCGTATTCATCCTGAGTTCAGATTATTGAGGACCCACGACTTTGTCAAGCTGAGCTCTTTTTAACTTTCCTCATTCTTTTTTTTAGGTGGTGCAATTGCTTTATTTTTTTTCTGAAGAAGTGTAGTACTTTTCTGCCAGTGAAATATTGTCAGTTCCTTGAAACTGGTGTTTTCTATCTTGGTGTCCACTGTTCTCTGTTCTTCTTCCTCCTCTTTTTTTTTTTTTTCCTGGAAATGCTGAACTAGCATGCAGAAGGACTGTTTGGTTTTGTTTCCTTGCCACCTTGTATGACTTATTTTAAGGACTGATCATGCCAGATCTCTTTCTCCCTTCTAGGCAAATATAATCAGGAGGTCATCAGGAAAGACATTTCCCATGAAAAGAGGAAATATGAGTGGTAAGGCGCTGTTGAAATACAGATCTGGAAGAAGGGGATGGGAGCATATTCAAGAAAAACAGAAGTTGACAAGAACTGATGCAGACACTTGATTAAGGGGGCAGAGATCCTCTAGTGCAAAATGAAGCTAACAGGCATCAGCCTTTTGCCTACCACAGCCAGACAGTGGGATTGTTACTCACAGGTAAATCTAGAAACTGAGCACAGTGCAAAAGAACTTGGTAAACTAATGGGTGATTGATGCCAGAACAAATCCATGTAAATAGGTTACAAATAACTTCAGGCTAGACACTGGAAGACGACTGCTAACCAAGGGAGATAACACATTTCTGGAGCAATTTCCACTAAAAGAAGCATTTAGGCTATGTCAGGGCAGAGAGAAAAAGAGACAAAAAAAAAAAGTATAGTGACAATATGAAAATACTCTTGCTAGGAGGCTGTAGGAGACATGGTAAAATGGCCCAATAGTACCTTCCAGTCCTGACCTTTAGAAAAGATTTACAATACATTAAAGTCTGTCTCTCATACTTACTTTCATTTTCTTTTTTGATACTAACATTTTTATATCCCCTACATAATTAAAAGCAGGGATTGATTTATCAAAACCTCACAAGTGTAACTGCTGTGATTCTTTGAAGCTGAGAGTTAAAAAAGAGTAGTTTTCTGGAGAGAGAAAAGACTGATTATTTGGTTTTAATGATTATTTAAAGGACCAACTGGTAACTCCTGCTTATGTTTAGCTTATTCTTTGTCCCCAAGAATTGATCACTCATCTTAAAATCAATGGTTGCCTAGTGACAAGCAATTAAGATGTAATTTGATGACTTGTGTACAAATAAAATATTGTCTTGGCCTGTAATGATGATAACAAGCCAAAAGTTATGATTTTATCAGAGTTTTGGAGGTTTTAACAAGGCACATACATCGGTTTTGGCATTTCTGTAAGCCTCTTGCAAATTTCAGTTAATGTGTAGAACAATTTGCACAATATAGGTTGTGTTCATGTTCAAGGGTAGAATAAGGAGGCACACTTGGGTTTTTCTTTTTTTTTTTTTCATCCTGTAATATCATATTTTAAAAAATATTTTTGCCAGAAAAAAAAATTAAATTATTCTGTGCAAGTTTTCTTTGCTGGGAGCTATGGCTGGCTGAGCACCACCGACACTGGCAGAATCAGTGTTTGCCACTTATTTCTTCCAGTTCATCTGAGTAGGAGGGTAAATTCTTGGTGGATGTGAATTCGCTGATTGTGAGTTGCCTCAAAATACTGAAATAAGATGTTGCAAAGACCAGTCACAAGAACCATAATGAAAGCATGTTTTTCTTATTTACTAAGCTTCATTTGTGCTTCCACAGAATCATGTTATTGCAAATTAGATTCTTTACAAGGGGTAATTGTTTTTCTGGAAATTACAGTGAAAATAAGACATGTAACAAATATAAGAGAAGATATATTACCACTGTATCATCCTCAATTTATGAGGAGCATGAATTTTCAGAAGATGTTTATTGTTTCTGTCAGATTTCACTACTACAGAAGTTTCAAATCAAAATTATTACATTCTCTCAAGGGAGATTGTACTCAGCATTATTATTATTTATTTTATTGCTGGCATGAGTGTTCACACAGTAACAAAGATTAGGCTGTCTGAACACTTGAACCTGGGATAATCAAGTAGCTTGCTGTGGATTGGTTTGGGACTACAGACGTTTTCAAGCCTAGAGTACATGTGGAAGGGGTAGGAGGTGTCCACTGTTTCTCTAGGAGCATCCATATTACTCATTTTGGCTGCATTTTCCTAGGAAGTTGCTGTTGTATTTGTTCTCTTTGCAGCCATGGAGGTGAAATTCAACATTTTGCTGTGCTGGAACCATTTCACTGCTTCAGTGGAGAGCATCCCTTTTCTAAGGGATGCTTCTGTGTAAAATCATCCGCCTCTCTTATGACAGTCTTGTGGGTGATCTTTTTTTTTTTTGCTTATCAGTTGCAGTATCTATCACCACTGTGTAGACAAAACCAAAACACGTCATATAAAAATTATTTGTTTTAATGTATTAGTGAACAGCAGGACTAGCGAATGGCATTTTAAGTGCTACAGAATGCTACTGTTGTGCAATCACTTTTCTTTTTATATCTATAAGGCTATACAACTTCCCTTTTAAAAAATAGTTTTCATACAAAAAATTGACTGCTTGCATGTGGTCTGTACTTTAAGTGCAGTGATGAACATGACACATGGAATTTTGACTTTAACAAAATATTATTTATTTTGATATGCAATATCAATACCTTGTATAAATAGCACATAGAGGACTTCATGTAAACATGAATCAGCAAGGTACTTTCTCACCAGTCAGAGCATGTTGATGTGGGAGCATCTTGTAAGGATTTAAGTCTAGATGATGGTTTTTTTTCCCCAGGTTCTTGTTTCACTTTGCTTTTTCTTCTGTTTAATGAAGGAAAGAAAGGACTTCAGATCATGAAGGACCATCAAATAAACATGAGCACTTAGGAAGATGATGTCATCTTCATATTTTATGCATCCATGGAGAGCTGAATGGAAATATGAAGGAAGAACAGGGAAATGGGTATTACTTCTGTATGTAGCATCAGCTATTCTCTTACTGGATTGCAGTGTCATTTTTTTATATCACAGATATGAAAGAGATACTGTAAAAAAAACCCACAACCTGAAACAGCTCAGAAAACAAGACCGCAGTATAAATATTGTCTTCAAAAACGTTGGTTGAATTTATCCTGGAGGTAGATGCTGAGTGCTGAGGGAGAGCACTGGCAAGAAGAGCATCTTCCATTGTCAGGTACGGTGCAAGCAGGAGTTAGAGGTCAGCCGGCAAGGTGGATATCACGCAGACAGAGCCAGGGAAGTGCTGAGGAGAGAAAGGAGCCTTGAGAAGCTTTGGTGAAGTCTGATGAAGAAAATGGGGTATTGTGCTGATGAACAGGGCAGTTTAGTGTAGGAAGATAGTGCAGATAAAATAACTATTTCTTTAGAAATTAGAGGTTGAGGTCCTTTTAATCTATTTAATAAAAGAGTTTATCTTATTAGTATATAAACTTTAGGATCAGGAATATATAAATATGTAACCGGTACGTACTGTTCCTAGGGAAAACGTTGCTTGTGTCTAATCCTCCACGAGAGGGAGCTCGAACTGTCTTTAAAATGTTAGCAATAAAGCCTGGCAAATAATACAGCCTAAACCCGACCTGAAGCTCTTACACTATCTTCTGAGAAAGCCAGTGGTTTAGCTGAAAGGCCGTACGCAATGACCTGCTCCTCTACGGGCTGAGCCCACCTTCGGGTCAGAGGGTGTATATTCCCCTATATATCCCATGGGTACTCTGACAAGGAGTTACGAGTAGCGCAAAGAAATTCTGCTCCAGCAGTGCAAAGATGCAAGTGTCTCACTGCTATTAGCCCCGTTTGGATAATTAGGAAAAAAATGCAGTTCCGTATCTGCAAGGGTGGTTTATTGTGCTGCCTATCTGAGGCAATAAATGCGGGAGGCAAACGGGGGGTGTGTGGGGTGTGTGTGAAACTGGAAGTAAAATATGCAGCACCTCGCTGTGCAATAAAAAGTAAGAATGGGTTTTGGATCATTGAGTTGGACGTGTAAAGCTGTACTTCCCACTGGCTTAAACACAAATGAAGCAGCAAAGCCACTAATTGGAATCTTCTTCTAGGAATATGTGTGCTACATGGAAAAAAAAAACAGACTTATAAAATCAGTTAGTGGACGATAATGGATTTCAGAATGACTTGAAATTTTGAAGTCAACCACAATAAAAAGCAAAATGGTTTGAAGGAAGAGTCAGTGATACTAAAAAATACTACAGCTAAAAAAGCTTCCTCTGGCAAGTAAGTGTCCCTTGAGAAGGTCAGCTGGAACTGCTGCTTGAACACATGAAGCTGAAGCCGAACCCGACATGGGAGATGTGGAGCTAACTGGGCAAGGGTGTATGCTGAGGGAGGCCTGTGGAGAAGGCATTCCAGGGAGATTCCTGGGTCAGAGAAGTGTCCAACAGAGGTCTGCGCGTATGAAAACCTGTAGGTACATAAAGAAAATGAGAAATTAGGGAAAATTTTTAAATGGGCAAAGTATAGAAATACCTTTTTTTATTTTTCAACTCAACAATATTAAGCAACAACAGTCTCATTTTTGCATTTAAACTATTGTTTATTGCATCATTGGATGTTACAAACCAAAAAAAAACTCTTCTTTGATCATGAGGTGGAAGGATTTCAGGCTTTGGCACGTTTGCGCACGTGAAAGAAAGTACAACACTTATGGTTCACTCTAGAGGCAAATCGCCTCGATTACTGTGCACAGTATCTGGTCGGTGGCTACTTAGACTAGTGTGCAAAGAAAGCTGCCTTGCCACTAGGATCCGTGGTGGGGTTTGCCTACGTGTGAAGTCAGTCTTGTTGGCCTGAGCCTGGTGTCTGCTGGACCCGTTGGCCAGCGTTGAGGGGCAGTAAAGGCTGCTTAAAAGCATGAATGGAAACATTTGACTTAAGGCAGGGGATATGTTCTGGGTTGTAAAGTGTTATTTTTATTTATTTATTTGGGGATGTGTGTGGAAGTACAAACACTTGCGGTATCACGCCCTGGGGTGGAATTGTTAGCGCGTCTTCCTCTTAATTGTGCTGAGGGTGAATGGGGGCTGCTGGAGGAGGGTGAAGCACTAGGCAGTATCTCGTTTGTTTGACGCCTGAAAACTTCGCTTGATGTATTTAAAAGTGACCTATGCGTAACCAGAGACTAAATTTGGTAACTTTGGTTTTGCCAAGGCCAAAAAGCTTTTTTTGTTCAAAGGCTTCTCGTAATATACATTACTGCTGGTTTCTCCACTACTTTGCCCTTTGGTCTGCTAGAAGCAGCCAAATACTGAAACATGATACTCTTGAGGATTATGCAAACGAAGGGAATATTTGCATATAGAGAATAATATTGACATTTGCACGTGGCTCACAGTGCCACTTCAAATTACACTGGGCAAGGTTATAATTCAGGCTTCTTTGTTAGCTTTGCATGCTGTATAAATTATGACTGATTCTTAAAAATACAAAGTGCATCACTAGAGAGCTCAGACACAAAGTAATGTGTGGCTAAAACTTATAATCAAGGCTAATAGTAACAGCTAGTGCAAACAACTGGGACATTGTATAGCACTGAAATACATTTAAAATATCTGGTGCCCAACAATTTAAACTGCACTCAGATTTTCCTTCAGCCACCTTGTTTTATTGAAGACATACCTTGAGAGTCAGAGCAGTACAATTATCCTCTTTTTGATGTTAGCAGTCGTAGGACAACATAGTTGTGTGTGAAGAAATGACTTTGAGGAAGCATCTTAGCAAGTGCCTTAATTGTTAAGTAAAAATAACTTTCTGTCTGGCAAGGGAAGAAATACTTGCCAATTACCAATATGGAGTTTTTTAAAGATTTGTTTTATATAAATATTACAAATTCATAAAGCAAATATTTTCAATGAGAAATATTTTTTTTTAAAAAAAAGCAATATATTCATCATGTCTTTAAAAAAGAAGGACAAAAAAACCCCTAGGAACTCAAGGGTTAGAGAATATACTGGTATACTTACTGACTTCTTTTTTGTTTTAAGTGACAAAGGCAAAGCACAGTCTGTGCTGACCTTTATGAAACAACAGATCCATGGGGAAAGAATGTTTTTTTTATGCTAGACAGGAAGCTATCCTACTCAACAGTTAAGGGTAGTGAAGGAGGGTAAGTCATCTGTTATCCCAGTGAGTGGAATGCAACCTCAGGGCTGTTGTTTCTCTAAGGCTAAAAGCGTACATACACAGAACATCTCATTTACACAAACTATAAAATACTCTACTGCAATTAGTTTAATCTGATAAACTAGCTATCTGTTAGTGTTTCAAAGTAATCTTTTAGTGTAAAATATTTATTGTTTTTCTTTCAATATTTATTTTTCTTACTGTGCACATAATTCCAAATTTCATATTCTCATTATTATATTACATAAATCTCCAAGTCTGTTCTATATTGCAAGACTTGCTGTTAATCATTGTATTATGTTTCAAAAATCTTAAGCAAGTGTTTTGTCTGCCTATGCAAAAAACTTTTCTGGTTCCCAGTGCATATCTGGATATAAGAAATAGTTATAGTTAATCAATATTTGCTAAACCAAAGAGTAAAAATTGGGAATCTCTGGTGGATATAGGTGTAATCACAGTACAGACAATAGTACTATAGGAACTCACTATGTAAATACAAATGATTGTACTGTATGATAGGTGATTAACCTATGAAATTTAGGAACCCCAAACTCAGCATGGTACATATTTATATAAAGAAAAAGAAAATACATATGATATAAAAAAGGCATCCCGACTTTATATGATGAGATAGAAAACTTCCAAAGTTGTAGATACCTGTTAGCAGCTTGTCTCTCTTCCTTGGTTTTCCTTACAGTAGATTGCACAACTACAGATTTTCTCTTTTTTTCACTGAAACTTCTCTTCTAAAGTCAGTCAAAACACCATGGTTGCGAAAAGTTATTATTTTAAAAAGTATTAATGAGGCCGTGGCTTCATTTGGGTTTTGCAGTGTTCTCATTCAAAGGAGTTCAAATGAAAGTCATGTAAAACTGAAGTGGGAAGGAGAACATTGCTACATAAGAAGATGCGAACACTCAATAAAATAGCTGAATCAATATAAAAATGATGTTGCAGTGCCTAAATTCCCAGCGGAGTGGATAGTGCGCAGAATACAAAGAGGGAAGGTAGCCTAGCTCTCCCACGCCGACTTTGAAATCTGTCTGTGCATTCCTCTGTGAAACTGGAGTGTAGAGTTAAAAATAGCTCCAGTTAAGCATTTTAAGTTAAAAGTGGTTTGGCACTGATCATTCTGATGTCTGTAGAGTATCCGGTACCTGGGAGCTCACTCTAGTTTGCATGTTGTGACTTCTCTGTTGCCATCAGGTTGGGGATGGAGTAGGTGGGATGCTCTGTCCCTTCCCCAGAAGGGAGTCCCTGCACTGCATGGTTCTCCTTCCTGACCCCACGCAGCTCCTGGTCACCAGCAGCCGAGCAGCTGCTGCTGCTGCAGGAGCCTGGGCACCGCCGCCCGCTGTCACAGCCAGAGAAAACAAATTAGGCAGAAATCAAAGAGGAGTCTGAGGCTGAGAATGTGACAGCTGTGAAGTGCTAATGTGGTTAGAGCGTATCAACATAACTTCCCCAAGCAAGTCCTTTGGAGCCTTTGCCGTACACTATGCTCTTTAAAGTCTTCAGGCATAGCCACTGTAAAGGTTGCATCACAGCTTTCAGAGGTTGGGCTGTAATGGAAGTATAGTTCCCAACCTCTTCATCAGCAGTCGTGTAGCAGAACTAAAATCCAGTTTGTAGAATGGAGCAGCTCCCAGTTTTGTAAGACAAATGGGAGGCTTCAAGGGGTACTGTAAGGGGTGTTGCAAGTCTTTCTTTCATGTCTGTAGGCTCCTCAATATAGGCTGTGAGTTGTACTTAAATTAGGAGTTTCCGATGCAATGAAATATTGTGGAATCAACACCTGTAATCACTGCCCCAATACATTTCATGGTGAGTATAAAATGTCTTTAGTTCCCTCAGTGGTGCTGCACGCATATAGTGTTGGGCAAACACCAATTTGCTCATTGTCTCTATGATGGATAGAGGTCGTCATGATTTGCCCGGCACACTGGTGATGACAGCAGATCAAATGGTCCCTACAGTTCAGGCTGAATGGAAACATGGTTGCCTGTGCCAGTTCTGCCCAGGCTCGCTAAGCAGGTTGATGGTTGTTCAGAAGGCTCCAGAGCATCATCTGATTAGGTGACTGCTGTTTGCAGAACCAGACTTGCTTAATTTAGAGAATCTTTAAATTACAATTGGTCATAACGGGCTCCAGTTAAGACTGGGGCAGGGACTGGCAGCTAACACAAATCTGATGGAGTGTTAACTGTAGAAGTTTTAATTCAGATCAGGCCAAGGCCATATATGAAAAAATATGTATTATTCTCCTTATTCTTGAGTTAGTATGATTTGACCTCCATTATAATATCTGCTATAATATATTGGCATCTAGTGGAAGGCCAGCGTAACTGCAATGTAAATTTTGAGCAAACTCTTCATGGTATTACTGTATGGAGCCTCACATCATAGCCACCACTGTATCCCATTGCTAGAATAAGATGTGTTTCTCTACATAATCCTGTGGCGATACGGATTTGCAAAGAGCATACGTAGCTGAAGCTGTATATTTCTAAAGAAATTAAATATTTATTGTTGCAAACAGATTCCATGGTGGTGCCTGGGGGTGGTGTAAATTCAATGCTTTTTAGCTATTAGAATTTAGGAACTGACTGTTCAGAGCCTGTAAGTTTAGCTTACCACAAGCAAATTATTTGTCAGGGAAAACACCATTACTGTGTGGAAATAGATGAATTATTACAAAATATTTATCTCAGTTTACCTTCCAGGGAAACAAACCTACTGACAAACAGCTGCATTGCAGTACAGAGTTGTACGGTTATAGGAAATAAGAGAAATTCAGGATTTGCAGTAAAATACTCTATCTTCTTTATACGACAGGAATAATCAAATACCAAGAAACGTCATTATATGTTATTTATGAACATACATATACAAACCTACATAAAATCAGATGCCAACTCACAGAACCGCAGAAAGTGAGGCTGAAAAGGGGCTGAAAAGAATATCTGTATTGTCTGTACACCGAAACTGGTGAACTCTTCAAAAACTACCCTTGATCTACAGCAGAAAAGCTGCTCTCTTTTCTCTGTGAATAGAAACAAAAGAATCTGGGCTCCTTCCAGGATTTGTCACAGGCATAGTACAAACTAATAATGATCACTGTGATAACAAATGGGACTTCAATACCTGCCAATGTTGTTGATACAATCAGAAACTTTCCAAAATTATGAGGGTTTGACTGCGTGGCATGAAACTATATGAAAACTGAATACAGGTAATAACACTGAATACAAGTCTTCTGACAATTTGAAATGAACGATTGAGGCAAACTTAAAATGAAAAAAAACTCCATTGAATATGAAAAGAGTAGGAAAAACAAGCTTTTATCCAAAAAGAGATAAGGGAATACAAGCTGTTCTGCGATGTATAAACAATGACTCAATAGATTGCTTTAATATATTCAGGAATAAAAGAGGACTAATAGGCAAAATCTTAAGACGACAATGAAAACTTAAGCTGAAATAGTCTTTGTTACTCTTGGATTCATTGATATACCTGTTAATAAGTGTTATTGAAAAGCATGTTTTTAAATAAATTTCCCAATAAACATTCGCTAGAAAACTCTGAAGTACATATTTAGTGAATATCATCTTAGGTAGGATTACATTTGTTAATGATTAGCGAAAACAATCTTAAGCTAGAAAGCTGTCTTTACCAATGCTTATAACGAAAGGAGATAGCTGGTAAAAATGTATAAAATTGCTTCATCTGCTTGTTTGGAAATACATCTCTTTCTTTTGGATGCTTACTGCAAATTAAGAAAAATATTCTAATGAAGCGAAAATAAATGATGGGTCGACTGAATCCCTCCCTGACAGTTCTCCTTTGAGTTCTTGATTGTGGGGCTGATGTTTGCAGGCTAAAGTTACTTTTGCAGAGTATTGAAGCTTAGGTGAATTCTTGCTTTACATGCAAAATGCAGCTCAGTTTTGATTATAGAGCTATGACTAATGCCACCATAATGTATATACATCTATGTGCACATACTTTTTTTTTCATAATGTAGCATTTATTTTGTTTCAAGCGAACATTTGCTTAACTGTAGTAACAGAATATGTAGTAAGATGTGAGTATGACACATGCTGGTTTATCTGGCAGCATGAAGTTCATTTTATACTACACTATTTTATATTTGTTGAATCAGAGAAAGTCATAATAGCCTGTGGTATTTTCATCTGATACAGGTATTTTCCTGTTTGTGTTTTTAAATATTAACATCATAATTTAATTAAATATTGTGCAAGAGATTTTTTCTACTCTTTTTAAGAGTAGTTGAAAGATGAAAGTTGAAACATGAAAGATAGTTTCATGTTATTTCAGAGTATTCATGACTCCTGATTTTTTTTTGAAAAAGGAAATGATAAAAGTCAATCTATATGAAATAGATTGAAATAGAAATGCAGAATAGTATACACACAGCATTTGCAGTAATAATTTCTTAAAAACTTGTGATTGCCTGAGAAAGGATTTGCCTCATTACTAAAAAATAACCTATTAAATCTGTGATTTTAACCTTATAATTTTAACCTTATAATAACTCCTTATAATTCCTTAAATGGAAAGTAATAGACCATTTAAAGGTTCTCTATAGCAACAAAGTCTAGTTTAGCAGAGTTTGCACAATTCCTTTTTCTCAATTACTTTTTGCATTTTGGTCACATCAAGTGGATCGGGAATAAGGGCTGCTTTCACTTTTCAGGAGAGCCTGTCCACAACCTTATGCTCTTGATTTGGCATAACTTGTAGCACTTCTAAAACTTGCTAGAAAGCTACTGACCTGAAAAAAAAATATGTGGAAGTATGTAATTACATCCCTCAGACCAAAATTATGCTTCAGTGCCTTCTCCTCTCTGGTGCTTTTGTTCTGAAAGGCAAAGAAACGGCAGTTACTGGTGACAGTAGATACTGACTACTCTCTATAGCACAGGGGATACGTATGTCTATATCTATGAACAAACACATAGTCTTTTACCTTGGATGACAACTTCTGGCAGCAGCTGGGAAATGAAATGTAATCTCTTTCAGTTTCTTGTTTGTCTTATCCATTGTGCTTTGGAAAATACCTTGGGTCACTGTTGCAACGGACTGTCACAGTCTTTATCACACAGGGTGATGGAAGCAATTGCACAGCGTAAGCCAGGCTGCTTACTCAGCAGCACATAGAGAGCTTTACCTGAAACTATGCCTTATTCACGTGGAATAGATTTTCCCCCCTTGCTCACCTCCCGGAGGTGATACCCTGTGCTGCCCCCAGCAAAGCATTTGAGAGTCTTCCAGCAGTGGTGGGAACTGATGCAGAGGCACGGTGGGACCCTCCAGAGGGGTGCCAGCTGGCAGAGGCATCCCTGGGGAGGAGATGAGGGCTTTCCCATGCTAAGGCAGCCCCGCTGCCTCCCACCTGTGTTACTGTCCCCCCGCCATGACTGTCACCCCTGCTGCAGAGTAGAAAGGAAGGCAAAGGCTCGCTGCATTAGCATCTCTTGCAAAGCTGGAAAGGTCACCATTGGTACAGAAACCCAGGCATCAGGAATCAACCTTTTGGGGTAAGGAAGAGGTTATTTCCACTTTTCTCCAGATTTTGCCACAACTGAACATTCCATCACCTTTGTTTTCTGTGGTTTCTTTTTTCT
>VZSZ01011559.1:30566-62954 GCA_013398815.1 Ibidorhyncha struthersii | reverse complement strand
CACTGGTGAGACCCCACCTTGAGTACTGTGTTCAGTTCTGGGCCCCTCGCTACAAGAAAGACACTGAGGTGCTGGAGCGTGTCCAGAGAAGGGCAATGACACTGGTGAGGGGTCTGGGGGACAAGGCTTATGAGGAACAACTGAGGGAACTGGGGCTGTTTAGCCTGGAGAAGAGGAGGCTGAGGGGAGACCCTATCACTCTCTACAAGTACCTGAAAGGAGGTTGTAGAGAGATGGGGACTGACCTCTTCTCCCTAGTGACAAGTGAGAGGATGAGAGGAAATGGGTTCAGGTTAAGCCAGGGGAGTTTTAGGTTGGATATTAGGAAATTTTTTTTCACTGAAAGGGTTATCCAGCATTGGAATAAGCTGCCCAGGGAGGTGGTGGATTTGCCATCCCTGGAGGTGTTTAAAAAAAGGGTAGACGTGGTACTTGGGGACATGGCTTAGAAGTGGTTTTGTCAGGTTAGGTTAATGGTTGGACTTGATGATCTTAAAGGTTCCTTCCAACCTTAATGATTCTATGACTCTATGAAAATATATTCAAAGTGATGAAAAATTTGGTTGTTGTTGGTTGCTTTTTTCCCAGATATTCATTATAGAAACTGGCTCTTGCAGTAGAGAACCATGTAGTTTTGGTGGTTTCAGACTCCAGAGCTAGAGAAAAACAGCTTTTTTTCTTCTCTTCAAGGGCACTGGATCTCAATCGCATCCTTCAAAATAGCAGATGGCAGAAGATGGTAGTTGGCAATGGAGTACTCATTTAAAAATCAGCCCTCAGGAAAATTCATGTGTCACGTGAGGAGAACTTTTCAAACATTAGGATGTTTCTCTTGAGTATTTGACAAAGATGACCAGAATGGAATGCCTTGTTTTATCAATATGAACTGTTTAAAAAGTGGCTTATCTGTACTCCAAAAACTTAGAAGGTGATGTTGTGGTTTGAGTGGGACTGGCCACTGAAATGAATAACAGATGCTCTCCCCAAACCTCTCCCTTCAGGGAGAGAAGGATGAGAGAGAAAGAGACTTAGGAGCTGAAAAAAAACTAAACTTAATAATGAAAAGAAAAGATAATAGTATGAAAAAAGAAAATAATGAAATGTGTACAATATATACAAAACCAGTACTGAGCTCCCAGGATGGTGGTCACATCACCAGCAGGCATGGGGGAAGTCCCAGACTGGACCCAGCGATGGACAGGAGCTGAACTAAGGAACTGGATTCAGGAACACGGGGACTGGGGTCAAAGGCAGATGAACAGAGTCCTCCTCAGATATCGGCCATTAAAGAAAAAGGCTGACCCTTTGATCCCTCAGCTTTTATACTGAGCATGATGCAGATGGAATGGAATACCCTGTTGGTCAGCTTTGGGTCACCTGTCATGTCCGCTCTTCCCTGCAGGTGGGACCCCTCTACGCTTTTCCACTTCTGACCCTCCAACTGGACAAATAACCAATTTAGCTGCCCTTGGGTGTTATAGCAGTAAGTATAAGCAAGAGCCTCTCTGCATCTCAGTCCTTGGTATTAACTACAAACTTCAGGCATTATCTGTGCTAGAAGTGGATACTGTCTGAAAAATATGCCGTTAATTTCAGACAGTGCAGTTAGTTAGAAGAAACTTAACTGAAAAGTAAAATTACTGAACAGAAACTTGGTTCTGTTTCACCTCAAACCAGGAGAGGTGAAAAAATAAAGCCTTTTACTGTGACTATGGGAGATGCTCTTAGGTCCTGAATGGGAGAGAAACCATATATTTGTCCTCTCTGAAACTTCCAAACCATATTAAAATTCCCAGCTTTGTCTAGGTTTTTGCTTTGTAAACCCTGAGCTTCCTAGGTTTTGAGCTAGGTCTGCTTGCCAGGAGCATGCTTTCTTTTGCACACTCTTCTCTTCGTGCAGTTAAAAATGAGTCTCTGGTCAGAAGAGCGTTGTCAGCAGAGGTCAGTCGGGCAAAACCTGAAGTGTCTTGTCCATGGGTTGCTCCGAGCCTTTTGTTTTGGTTCTATAAAACAGGTCCCACTGGCAGCGCTATTTAGCTACATGACTGTATTTGGAAGCAGTACAAGATACTGTCCCATGCTCTACAACAGGAGTTTTACTCAATTGAGCTTCCAGTACATTTTCAGGCTTACAAGGTCAGAGATGTATACTGACACTGCTGCACACTGCAGAAGAAGACAAGAACATGAATTTATGCATATTCATTTCCACAATGTTGTTTGCATATGGCTTTAATTCATACCAGACAGCCTTTGCCTTAACATTCTCACACTAATTCTAGCTCTCATGAAAGAAAAGGCACTTTAAACACTGAATATACAGAGGTTATAGACCACTGCTGGCAGCGCAGCCATTTCAGGAACTGTAACCAGAGTTGGGAATATGTTGCCTTTTATACTTTCCAGCAGCGAATGTGCTGATTGTTCCTGGAGCCCTTCTGGGAAACAAACTGCCGAGTGACTTGTGATTTAGCTCAAGTCTGCAGAAAAGCAACGTTTTACTTCTTTTCTTTTGTGCCATAAAAGTAAACTTTAACCGGAGGCGTTTCAGAAGTGTTGTCCTATCTGGCATTCCCCTGACCTTGCCGCAGGTGCTGTTCTTCCTTGAGTGCCTGCTAGAAACCAGGAGCAGTGATTTCTAGAGCGTGCCTTACTAAAACCTGTAGGTGTCTGAGGTGTGGGCAGCTTCGTTGTGGTACTTGACCAGGCAGCTGTGCCTCTGATCAGCTCAGCTTCACCTGTGTTAGCAGGGTGCAAGCCCCCTGGCTGGGCAAGGAGGGTTTTCCCCACAGCTACCTCCTGGTGGGGTTGCTGCCCCTGGGGTCTGACTGGGTTGCAGCATTACTGGTTTTGCAGTGAAGCCATGACCAGTACTGTTGGTATCAGTGAGTGTCTCCTCTCCGCTCACATACCCACAGCTCTCATTTGGGGTTGAACACAGTTTGGGCCGGACAACCTCATGCTTCTGAAGTTGGAGTCCCACCTGTGTCAGACCGCAGAGGGACAGGGGTTTGCTGCGGGGAGAGGGCTGGCAAACTGTCATTTCCTAAGTGGAGATGGGTTTGTTATCATGTGTTAAATTTTTTCCTAATAACTGCTGCCAAGGAGTTGGTGATTTGGAGAAAGTATTCATCCTATCAATCCCTTAAAGCCTACTGAAAAACAGGATGGGAAACGTATCCTGGCAAGGTTTCTGGCATATCTGAGTCCATGATTCAGCATTTCATGAATGGATAATTATTTAAGTCTGTTTTCTCCTTTCTAAGCAATACTGGTGTTTTACTAGCAAAGTGTTAATTTGTCTTTTTTTCTGTTGACATCTAGTTGGGGCCAAGCAATTTGCATAACTACTGCTATTATTGGCACCCCTAGAGACTTGTCTGATACTGTCAAGAATAAAGCACTGTAAAGAAACACACAGCCAAAGATGACTGAAGAACTGTGCACATGAAGTGTGATAAATTTGTCAGCAATTAATTTCTTAATAACAGTCACAATAAATAGAGGAATTCCCTGAAGATATGCTATTGGAAATCCCATAGGTATTTGAATTTCTTCTTTCTGTGAACGGAATTTTCATTAAAATGCATGTATCTTTGTGCCAGTAATCCAGTTGGAAAAGCCACCTGTTGGGTTTTTTCCTCCATTCACACAAGCCCTTGAAGTATTTTTGGCAGCAATAGCAGGAAGACAGTCACTCCACCGGTGTCTGATTCTTTGCACTGCATGCGGGGGGAGTTATGGTGGCTTAATGACAATGTTGGAGACAGATGCTCTAGCGTCTCTCGGCTTAGGGACCAAGTAATTCTTGCCACTCACATGGTCCCTCTGATTAAGTGCCTCTTGCTCCTTTTAGGAAGCGGTTTGCTGCCCTGCAGTGTTCTCTGATTTGCACACACTTGTGTGCATCTTCATTTAATTCGTCTCTCCCCACTCAGCCTGCTATGTACCATAATATGGAAGAGCAGACTTAACCCCACAGTGATCTATTATGACCCAGTATTTCGTGGACAAGAGGCCAAGACTGCTGCTGACTCTAGTAGCTTTAGTAAGAAAATACTAAGGAAACATTCCCTGATTTTTCAGCTTCAGATTGATGTCAATTAGAAAGAAAAGCATGTTGTGACTGAAGTGGTCCTCAGCCTCTTTTAGCACAAACAGGGTTAAATATTGAAGTGAAGGGACACACTTTTCATTTTCTATCATGGAAGTACAAGTGGTAACTGTGATGACTGTGTATCTCGGGAGGTGAAAAATGACCAACCAGTGATGAGCAAACACTGGCAGAAAACGTAAAAGCAGACACATAATTCACAGGCCAGACAGCAAGAGATAAGGCACTGCATACGAATAAGAGTATGTGGGTGTGAGAGCAAGTGAGTGCTGAAGGAGAGGATTTAACTGCTTCACTGGAAGTGCAATTACACGAACAGCTCTTCTGACTGCATTTCATCAGCAGATACTACCCGGTGGCATAAAACTTAAAAAAACCCCAACAAACTGTAGGAAAATTGCAGGCTTCCAAGCAAAATAAATAATGATCAGTTAAAAATACCAACATATAACGTCTGCCTTTTAAATAATCAGCTTGGCTTCTGTTTCTTCCTCAGAACGTGTATTTTTGGATCAACTTCAGAGGTTTTGTTCTGTTTTCAGCAGAACATTTGAACAAGACCATGTTGTCCGAATAACTATCACCTAGATATATTAGCTGGCTGAATGTACCTTACATTAGGTAAAAATAGTGCTTCTCCCATTAATTAATATTTTTCATCCATTAATATTCTTTAAAAAAAAGATCACTGAAAAATAGAGTACTGATATTTCTTGATTTCCATGAATAGCCTATGCTGTAGTAGAATATGAGCTTCTGCTTAGCCATCTGTTAAAAGATATTTGTGTGCTGTCACTGCAGATATGACCTGAAATAAGAAGAACAGTATTCCAGGTTCTGAGGACTTTTTTGGTGGCTGCAAAGAAAAAAAGCAAGACATTCCTTCCAAAGTTGGATGAGAAAGAGAATGGAAATGAAATGAGGGGAGTTTGTCCCACCAAGAAGCAGCTTCAAAATTTTAAGTTGATGCAAACATTTTTTGGGGGGTAAACTTTTCATTTTTTCACCGAGTTCTAACTTCAGCTTTTCAGGTCAATCTCTATGTCTCTGTGGCTGATTCCCAGGATCAGTCCATAAAGGCTGTTGTGTACCTTAGCTCTTCTAAGAAACCTTTGCATTCAGGACCAGCATTTGAAGCCTTAGAGAGCTCCTGACTGTCTGAGGATCTGGTCACAGGGAGGACCTCCTTCCTCTACTACGGAAATTCTGGATGTTCCCAGGTGTGGCAGATTCAAGCTGCAGAGCACTCTCTTGTAGGGCAGCCATGACTGGATTTTCAAAAGTGACTAGCTCAGATTTTGCATGATCCCCTTACAAGAATTTTAGATCCAGACAAGTGAGACTTCAGTTTTCACCTCCTTCAGTCAGTACTTTTGCCATCGTTTTTAGTGTTGCGTGTCCATACTGCCCTATTTGTTTCAGTAATGGCCCTTATTTCCTGCTTAATGTATTTAGCTTTTCAAAGAACAGACTTGAAAATACATCCTTATTACAGAGTAAGAATACTCGTTCTCCCAAAGTCACGAACCTAACATTTTATTCCCATGCCCCAAGCATTTGGTGAAGGACAAGGACGATTCATGAGTTAAATGCATAAACATTTTTCATAGTTCAGATTGCTGAGCTCTGGGCCACTTATACTAGCTTTGTGGAAGTAGCTGATTGCACTTTAGATTTGTAAATCCAGTCTGGATTTCCTGCTTATCTGTTTAATTTAACTGCCTTTAATGATCCAGCACGTATGGCCCAATGCAGTAATACTGGATTACAAGCCATCTAGTTTTTATGCTGGAGAAAGATTCAATTACTGTGACTGTTTCACCCAGCCATTATAAAACTTGGCTGGAGTATTCCACACTGTCTTTCAAAAAAAGTTGAACTCCTTCAGTGAAGGCTTCTCCATGCTCTTGCAAATTTCAGGATGACCCTATAGGGTTATTTAGTTCCATAGGTTTCATCTGAGTATTTAAGTAGTGATATAGGCCAGGGCATACTCAAATATACTTCTCTGGAGTTCTTTTTTAATGTATTTTATTACAGTAATACTTTCCAGCTGGTGATACTTACATTGTCTGGGTCTGATTTAGCCAAATGACAAATAAACACATTCTTAAGTGACTAGCTCTCCATTCAGAAGTCTCATAGCTTATTTTTCCAGATTATGTATCTGAACTATTCAATTTTTGGTAGCGTGACTAACATTAGATTTTACAAATTATTTGTAAAACAGACAAAAGTGGCTGAATGAGATATAATTACAGTATATAAACATAGGAGTCTTGGTCAGGATTTGCTATTCTAGCATTAAACTGCAATGCAAATAGGAACTTTAATTTGCAGAGTCTTTTTATCAGAGAAAAATATGCAGGCAAAAGGTTGATTGAGATCCACTCTGTTATGTTGTGCCCCTACACTTCCCAGGTTGGAGGGAAAGCATGATCAGGACACTAAATTCCAGGGCAGTGGCTTCATTCAGGTGAATTAAATTATTCCAACACATTTTTACAATGTACATATATCGTATGTTTTTTATCTTCAGGTCACGCCACTTCTTTTCTTTGTACTGTTGAGGCACTCGTGTCTTTTGGAGGTAGACAAAATAGTGTAGTCCCTCTGTAGCTCTGTATCTACTCTTGGCCATGAATTCTACTTGTATGAAGAGTTCATTACTCTTGCTGGAGTTGAAAGGAGATGAGAAGCCGTTCTGTAAACAGCTAACCTCTTGCCTAGAAGTATGAAAGCAGAGCATTCCTTTTGCTCCCTCGCTCCCAGCCTACCTGCACGCCCTCTTGCATGGTTTTAGCCTTTCATTGCTGTTCATTGCTCCACTTAAATGCATTTCAGACTCTGCCTTTTAAACCAATTATAACTACAATCTAGGGACCTATACCATTGCACTTAAATTTAAATGCCATTAAGTGACTGAATAATTTATCAGTGTATACAGCAAAGGTTAATTGATGGTAACATTAATTCTGTGGATGTTAGAAGTATTTTAGCAATTTCTGATGTTCTAATTGGCTTTCAAAATGCCTTAAAATTTCTCCTCTGAGTCAGCCTTAAGATCTATAGAAACATCTCCATTTAATTTTATATTTCTCAGTTTTAGGAAGACAGCTCTACCTTTCATGTAGGAATTACATATTTTTCCTCATATGCTGACAGGACCAGAAAAAAACAACCCTTCAGGTGCTTGTATTCTTTCTGCTTCAGTAGCCAATAACTATGTACCAACCTAAACTAGAAAGATACACAAACAATCCCTGCAACTGCCAAGAACACTGGTGTGATTTGAGCCTTCATTGAAAAGCCAGGCCAGAACTCCAATGCACCAGGGCTAGCATAGAAGGGAAGGACATCTTTAACATGATGCTTTTTGACTAAAAAACTACACAAAAAGAGGAAGTACACATATTTGCATGAAACTTTAAGGAAATTATGCCATTTGGGCTTAACAAAGTGATCTCTTGCAAGCTGAGAGCATGGAAGCGGCTTGCCATGTGCCTACCCCAAGAATTCCAGATTGGATCTCTGTAACATTTCTCTCCTCAGGAAAGCCAGTTTGTCCACATCTGGCATGATGAATGTGGGCAGTTCCATCATTTGCTTGCATGATTTACAGCATGTTACAGGTATGATTACCTTTGCTTTGCAGAGGGAGGACTCAAAGCACAGAGAAATAATGTGACTTGACCAATGTTGCACGGGAAGTCAGTAAGAAAAATAAGACTGAAAGGCTTCTGAGAGTCTGTCCAGTGTTTCTCCAGCAGCTACTGCTACAGCCTCAGGTGGGGAGTTATAAACACCCAGTTGTTTTAAATTACTTTACAAGTGCATTCTGTGATGCCCTCTCTCAATACAGTTACAATGCTCAGCTCGTATTGAGGCTTTGAACAAGCCTATAGGATAACATTTATACAGTAAAATGCTTTCAGCAATTTTACTTTGATGGCTGCTATTAGCCGCTTTGTGCAGTCACAACAAAACAAGCAATAGCTGCTAAAATGTCAGTAGTGGTTACCTTTTGTACTCTTTGTAGTGTTTCCTCCTTTTACTGTCCCAGCTATGCAATCACTTCAATCTCTGTGATTCATTACACTTTGCAAATGCTGTTGGGGGTAATCTTATGTATAAAATGAAAATGATAAGAATTGTCTAGCAAACAAAACCTGCATGAATGTCAATGCGTCCACTGAATGTCTTACATGAAACTGTAGATGGTGGAGACAAAAACTTTAAAATGTAGTATCAGTGTATAAGTGTTTATGCTGTATTGGCTAGATTCTTTTCCAGATTCCATAGTACCATTTCAGAAATTTTGAACGTTTAGATACAATACATGATCTAATGACAGTTGTCTTTCAGAGTAGGTAACAGTACATGTAGTTGTTATGAAGACTCTTTAGCAGTAGTTGCTAATCTAAGCACTGTGTGTTAAATGAAGTGGTGATATAGTATTGAGTTATTACAGGCACATCAGTTAACAATCACCAGCCTTGTTTAAATGAAAACAGTAGGCTAGCTTCTACTGGAAGAGAAGTAGTAGGGGAAACAAGATTATTTCCACATTGGTTGTATATCCCTATGGCAAAATGGTTTTGAAAAATATTTTAAGAATAGAACAAAATCACATTCTTCTGAATGGTCTATAATATGTGACAGTGAGAGATGCTGAAGTCAAAATTGGAAGAACTAGCTTACATTAGAGATTATCAGCCAAGGTCTTGTAATATTAAGTTAAAGAGAATTCAAATTCTCCTCCGTTTACCTAAATTCAGTTATCTGAAACTTAGGCGCCTAACTTAGGCCAGTTGTGTAAAATCCACACCATCTGAGGCTGATTCATCTCAGCCCAAAAGAACTGTATGAAGCAGGGATAAATCACTCCTTTGGAGGTGTTTGGCTTCTGCATTGACTCCATATGACTGGCTTTAACTGCAGGGCTAACTTTTGTGGTTGGTAGCAGTAGTGGTAGTTAAATGGTAGTTAGAAGTAGCTAGAATTAAGTGAGAGAAATCCATCTATTCTTTTCCCAGTGTAACTATGAGAGGGTGTATCTATCCATAAGTACGTAAAATAAAACTTTCAAAATCTTGATTTCAAAGGTATACTCCTAAAGACGGAGTGTGGCACAAAGTAGGATGTCAAAAAGCTGGATGGTTTACATCCTTTGACTTCAAAGTTGGTGGAATTTGTGCTCCTGGAGAAATTAAGAGGACAGGACTTAAGTGAGCTCATGAGATTCCATTGAATTTGCATGGGAGATGCTTAAGACACATCTGTTAAATATGCAGAAGGAAGGAGTTCTTTTGTACATGTCTTTTTATTTCCAACAATTTGTGTTCTGTGATATGAACGCTACTTTCCTATATAAAAAGTTGTATGTTTTTTCAGGGTAGATTGTGCTGCTTTGTGTGCTAAGTGATAAGGCGTTGTATTTGCAATGGGCCCACTTGAAAATTATTTTTAACCAGTTTAATCCAGGATAAAGCCAAATTTGCAAAACTAAGTTTTTCGTATGTATTTTCTGTTTTAAAAAGGAAATTAATAAGATCTAGTGTGTACCTAGAAGTTATTTAGAGAGAGAAGGCGAGTTCATAGGCTGAAGCGCTATCTTTTATTGTAACAGCTCACAGAGCAGAAGGGGAAGAAATGGTTGAGCTTTTCAGGACTGAGATAACTCAGAAGTCACCAGTGCTAAAACCCTAACTGGGTATGAACATTTGACATACAGCAGCATAGACTGTATTTCTTTTCAGCAGCATGAAACCATTGTAAAAATACTTAATCTTTAGGATTGTCCTTCCTTATAAAACATGTTAGCTTCTAGTGGTGCTGGATGAATACTTAAAAAGTATTAAGGGCATCTATACATAGCAGATTATGTAACATTCATAGATAATTATCAGACAATAGTAATCAAGCTCCTCTCCTAATTTATTCTGCTCCACTGGGCTAATTTTACTATCGTACAGACAGAAATATTTGTCAATATTTTAATTTAACTTTTTGTAATCTGTCCAATTTCACCTAAGTTTTAAAGATGTGTCTTCATAAAATATCCTTAGTATTTTGCTTCTGCATGATATTTATATGAAAAATACATTGTCTCTTCATACTGAGGGTGAAAAAACCATATGGGAAAACAGATGGGAAGTGTATATCATGTGTCCAAACTACTGGGGTAAGGAACATTTATAGCTGCATTTTCCTATGCTTGCATAGGCAACGTAAGAAGGTAAGTAATTTTCTAAGTAGATTTACACTGATGTGATTAGAGATAAGTAACTGCAGCTGTACATAGGAAGTGTACTTGTGTGTGGAACTGATTATACATTTAAGTTTCTCTTTCTGCATATGGAATATCCAGGCTACATGTGAGCAGGCATGTTTTGTATCTGTAGGACTGTTTTAGAATTCAGATCAGAGTAAGTAACTGAATTCCATATTGATGCCAAAATATCAAGTAAGTGATACTGTTTTCTCTGTTCTCAGTTTTTCTTCCAGAACATTTGGTTCAACCCACCCTAAATAATTAAACACCTCCTTGGAAAGGATTATCAGCATTGTGATCATAATTCTATCATGAAATTATAGTCTTCAGATTAGGAAACATAAACATTCTTTAAAATTAAGAGGAAACTTGATATGATGGAATAATCAAAAGCTATTAAACTAATTAAAAACTGGAATATATTTTTGACAGTATGAAAATTACAAGTGAAATACAATTAATGGTTGGAATAGTAACAATCAGATTTTACTCCCTATGCCAAGTTTAATTTACTGTCTTGTAAATCACAGACAAACCTCATAAACAAGCCAACTGCTAGGTTGATGTGATTAATCATTTTTTATAAATACGCTGGTGCTGGGTGACCAATTTTAAACAATGAACATAAATGAACAAAATCTGGAGAATCAGAAATGAAAAGGCTCCATCTTATTCAATATGGACGAAGAGTGATTTTTTTTTCCCCCAGGTAGCATAAAATAGCCTTGTGGAGGTCACTGTAGAGGAGCGGCATTGCAGTCAGCTCCTGCAATACTCCTGTGGCCAGTGTCATGATCCCTAATACTCCATCTGCAAAGCCTCTGATGCTGCTGCTTCATCTGTGCACCATTTTAGCAGGGAGCTCTGACCTGCCTCTGCACCCCATCGGCAGGGCAGCTGTATCACAGTGCCCAGAGTGACTCTCATGTGCTCCACAAGCTGTCCTTCTGTTCTCACCTCAGGAGCAAAAGTTGTTCCACATGGTATGAATTCAATGAGAAAAATGTTTGGGTTTTTTTTATTTTTTTTTTTTTATTTTTATCTGAACAAAATAATCCCAACTATGGACTCTGGTCAGAATGAAATTCCAGAAAGCAGCATTTAGAACAATTACCTTTGCAAAGTCATTATGGCAATGGAATCATAGAATCATTTAGGTTGGAAAAGACCCTTAAGATTATAGAGTCCAACCGTTAAACTAACGCTGCCAAATTCACCACTAAGCCATGTCCCTAAGCACCACATCTACACATCTTTTAAGTATCTCCAGGGGTAATAGTATCATTGCATGGCCAATTGAAACACCACATGAAAAATTATCTCGTGAAGTGTTAACTCTACATATATTTATGAAAAGTGAGATGGCAACAATTATAAAAGTATATATAAAAGTATAAATCACCTATATGGAATCAGCACTGGTGAATTTGTGATAAATGTTTTGTTGATGTGAAACTTATTTTCACACAGTGAAACATGGTACTTAAAAAGCATTGCTAAAATATTGAAGTAATCTATACTATTTCTTTGGAGCATCCAAGGGTAATTTTTTGACTGGCGCATCATTAATGTGTGGTATAAAGAATATGCTTTTTTATGATTATGATTAAATTGATTTTTACACTTTGGTCTTCTGCAGCATTTCCGAAAAGTCATATTTATTTCTAAGCATGTCTTTGATAAAGTGGTGGATTTTCTTCTACACTGTTGGACTATTGCCGTGTTTTAAGGGGAAATGCATCACTAGGGCTTACCGTGCTGGAGCCTTGAAGGACCATATTGTGAGACGCAGACAATTATGGTCTTAGCAGAACAGATACAAGTAATTTTGTTTTCCACAGACTCTTTAAAAGGCTTTTCAACAAAATATATTGTCATTGAACTAGCAAGTGGCCATAGCTTTTCTGACAGCTCTCCTTCTAGAATGCCATTATAAACATAAGATATTGTAGTGCAAGTATTTAACCTAAAAGCAAAAAAGTGTTCCCAAACCCTGATCTTGATCAGTCACCATATATGAACTCCAGTCCAAGCCATTTTCACCAAAATGCCTTTTCATCATTTTAATCTATTAAATATCACTTCAATAAAGTGACACACTCCCTATCACAGACTTCCATGTAAACAAATAAATTGAGGGGGTGGAGGACAAAGGCAGCTAGCAAGGCAAAGGGAGCAGACTTGATCTGCTTTCTGGCGCCCAAGGGTCTGACTGGACAGTTGTATAACTGATTTTCCAGACTCCTGGCTTAAATGTAGGCTCTGCCTACATCAAATGAACCTTACAGTGTAATCAAAAAGACAAATCTGATATGTCTGCAAATACGAAGATTTTTTCTTCTTAGAAGACCTCTGGGGACTCCTTTGGAGTCTTTGGAGTTTTCTTCTGCATCTTGATAAAATCACTGATTGTATACAGCAGTGTTTCTTATATAGTGTGTGCCACTGAAGTTATTCCAATCTAACACTGAAACCACAAGAGTCTGAAGAATGACCCTCTATTTAGTTTTTATTTTGATCAGCTTCTATACGATGGCATCACTGAGGAGAAAGACAACAGTATTCCAAAGATGCTAACATAGGTTAGTTTAACTTAATCTCTCACTTCAGTCTACAGTACTTGTAAGAAAAATATATTAATGTGGAACTTTTCTGTTCTCAGAGTAGTCTTTGGCAGGAGTTTGAAATGTCTGAAACAAGATAATTAAAGAATCCTTAAAAGTGTACTTGTGTTGTGATCTTTCTTCATATTTTATAGTTTGTCTGAAATAATTTCAGCTATCTTCTGAAAAAGAGCTGAGAAGCCAGTCACATTAAACTGCATTTCTTCTGTTGTAAACTAGCCCCCTGATTATACTCAACACCCATCCTGTTTTACCTCAAACCAGGACTTAACCCGTTGTGGTTTAGGCCAAATCGACTACTGGGGATGTGGGAGACCCCAGATTGGACTGACAGGTGCTCTCCTCTACCCCTCTTCAAAGAGAGAGGCAGAGGAGCGAAAAAGAGAATTACGAATTTAGAAGGAACAAAACTACTTCAATGAAATATTAATTAAAAAAAAAAAAAGGAAATAATGAAATATATGCAAAACTATATCAAGCTCCCAGGATGACAACCACAACACTGGCTGGCACTGCGACAGTCCCAAACTGGACTCAGTGATGAATGGGAACTGGATTCCGGATCTGCATTCAAGATCATGACCCAAGGCAGAGGAACAGACAGAGTCCTCCTCAGACATTGTCCACTGAAGAAAGAGGGCTGACCCTTTGATCCCTCAGAGGGCTTTTATACTGAGCATGATGCAGATGGGATGGAATACCCTGTTGGTCAGTTTTGGGTCACGTGTCCTGTCCACTCCTCCCTGCAGGTGGGACGCCACTGCTCTTTTCCTCTTCCAACCCTCCAATGGGGCAAATAACAAAGTTGTTTGGCTGTGGGTGTTACAGCAATAAATATAAGCAAGAGCCTCTCTGCATACCATGCCTGGGCATCAGCTATAAATGTAGGTCTTATCACGCTGAGAGAGAGAACATTGTCTGCAAAATATGCTGTTAATTTCAGTAGTTAGAAGAGGCCCAGCTGAGAAGTAAAGTTACTGAACAAAATTGGCCCTGTTTTACCTCAAACCAGGACAACACCGTAACTCTTTGTTGAGTTTTGCAGCTCTGGCTCTGGAACTATGATCAACACTTCACTATACTAGCATGGTAGCGACGTATTTATAGATCTATTTTACAAAATTAATTTCTGCAAGGAAAAGTACACCATATTTGGATTGAAAAAGACCTATAACATTCTTTCCTGTTCAACCTCCTACAAATTCAAGTTCATTCCTACAGTATACTAAATGCTTGCTCCATAATTTGTTGCATAAAAATCTAGCGCTTTACATCTCAGAAAACTCTGCAGCTGAGCAACACTTTTTCCTCCCACTCTTAAGACATTTTCCTGACTTTGAAATTCTTCCTAATTAGCTGTGCACATTCATATGCTGTCGTATCATTCTGTCTTCCATCTCCGTTCTTCACAAGGAGCAACAATCTTTTTACAAAAGTTTTCTCATTAGTAACTGCTTTTAGCTCTTACCTGTGTGCTTCCCAAAGACAGTGAAAATGTGGACTCCATTTTTTACCTACCTTTTTTTTTAAGGCCAGCACAACTGTACTTTTGTATTAACAAAAATGTCTGGAATGTAACTATCATGACCTCAACTTTTGAAAGTACTCCCACGTATATCTTCCACTTCTTTTGTATGCAGAAATGCTTGTTTATGCCAAACTCTTTCTTTACATAACAAGACACTGCTGCTTTCACAGAGTAATCCATCCAGCTTTTTCTGATTGTTCTCTTGTGTTCATAAACATATACTTGTCCCGAATGCTGTTCTTGAGGTACCTTATGTCTGGGTTGGCAACAAACAAGAATTTTACTGCTTCTGGAGATTTAGATCAGGTTTCACAGTAATTTGCTGTGGTATTCCGTTTATAGGCATGTGGAAGCACTGTGAACATAGCTCCACAAGTAGTCTTTTTAATAAATGGTTTGTTGGTTCATCGGTTTGCAATGGTAGATATAAGTATGCAGCTACTCATGAAAATGTAACAATTGAAATTGTGACAAAAATGGTATCTTTTGAAAATCTCAGCACAGTAATTTCTGTTAGACATATCCTGATATACAAATAAAAAATGGTCTTAAAATTTTCATTTTAGAGCTTAAAAAATTCATTTAGAGATTAAAAAATCCCAAAGTTGCTGCCTTTATTGGTCTCAGCTATAGTCTCTCTGTCATGTGCATAGAAATACTGACCTGCAGCGTTCAGAGAGTAACTGTTCCAGAGAAGGAACACTCACTGACCCTGATTTCCCAGAATGGCCATAAGCAAAAATCTTTCTTATTTGCACAAATAGATTTCATGACTGTGTGCACAAATTGTATCCTAATGTGGCCACAGAGGCAAGGTTCGTAGCGGCAATCAGTGAAGGACTACGGAAGCATTTGGAGAGCAAATGAACGTGTGCTAAGGATCTGACATTCATACCATATGCAATTAAGAGAAGTTTACAGCTTTACAGGCTGTGGACTAAATATTTTAGGGTTTGGAGGAGCATGTTTTCGGAGCACATCTTCTGGTTTGGTTTCATCTGAAAGGAACTGAGCCTGAGCACTCAGAGCCTGCTCTAAGTGAGGATGATCAGAATATTCGTCTCAGAACTACACTCCTGATCTGAAGTAAGGCATTAATTCAGAACACCCAGAGCTAGGCAAGCACTCAATTGCTCTCTTCAGCATACTTGTTGTACTCAATTCAGGAACAAAATTATTCACAAAGCAAAATATTCCAACGTCTATTTCCTTTTCTCTGCCATATGTAGGGTATTTTTTGTTTGTTTGCTTGTTTGTTTTTTTTTAAACCAAATATTCTCTAATGTCTTTTCTTTTCTAGAACAAAAGGGAAGTGTCCTAAGGGATCTAGAGTACCACTGTGATCAGGCCTCTCTCAGCCAAGTTTCTCGATGACTGCCTTGAAAAATAATTTTTCCTTTCCTAAAACAATGTATATACTCCTGAGCAAAAGTGTGCAATCCATCAATTCTGCATAGGTTTATGGATTGAAAGGAAGGATAGAGAGAGGGAACAAACAGAAGAGGAGGACTTTAAATAGACGATAAACGCTATTAAATCCCTTTAGTTCTCACAGTTTGAAATTTTCAAAGTGTAAGATGTGTCATTTAGTCACATATGCACTGTCAGAGTGCTCTCAGGGAGCATTATTAGTCTGGCATTAAAAGTTACCTCGGTGATTCTGCACTGAGATGGGAAAAAAAGACTGAACCAAATGGGGAACTAAGGGCATTGCCAAATCATCACCAATGCCAAAGGATTTTTTTTTTTTGGTAGTTTTTAAAGAACTCCTGACTGAAACATTGTATTTGGAAGCAAAAAGGAGAGGAAAGCAAGGGAAAACAAAATACTCACAGATGTTTTTCTTTTTACGTTTTGGAATAGATCATGTAGTGTAAATTAAGCTTATATTTTCGTGTATGGTTTATATGAACTAGGAAAATGCTAGCATCTACCTGGTTTTTCCTCCATTCAGCTAAAGGAAAAGAAAATAATTTTCATAGCACAGTTCTTGAATTAAAAAAAAAAAAGCAGGCCGAACTTTTCCTCAAATTTAATGAAGTGCCAATCAGCAAAGCATTCAAGCTTTGTCCTAGTGAGTATGTGCTTCAGTCTTATTCTGAATCAAGGCCAATAAATTGTGGTGTTCAAGACTGATGCATATCATTGCATATGCTTTTTTTATTATAATAATAGACCTTTCCAATGACACTGTATCTTTTCTATTGTAGCACTAAATATTACGTGGGAAGTTAATAACATTATAATTTAATGTCAATAGTAATAGCATAAAACATTTTAAATTCTCTAACATGTTTTTTAAACCCAGACACCTATCTATGGCATACAGAGTTATTATTGTTGTTGTTGTTGTTATTATTATTATTATTATTATTATCTTTTCTTCAGATCTTCTTAGAAGTATAAGAAAATCCAGCCAAAAAAACCCTAACAAAAAAAAGAAAATCTTGCTGACAACATGACAAATTTGGGCTCATTCATGACCTATCTTTTTGAGTGCTCACCTTTGCAAAGAGCAGACAGTGTCCAAGGGAATAATTTAATTTCTCAGCTTTTCCCTGGTTGGCCCCCATAGCAGAAACAGAAGTTTCTGAAAATGTCCTGATTTTTTTTTTTTTTCCTATTAATATCAGAGTATAAAATAGAAAGTTTTATGTGGATATGTATCTGAGCCTATGTATTCTGAATGTTTGGCAGATAATACTTAAACTTCAAAGTCTACAGTGTTTTGGCAACTGAAAAGGAAGGAATCTGTCTTAACTAAAGGAAATGTAATAAAATCCGTAAAGCCTTGCTGCCTTTGTAATTACCTTCTGTGATACAACCTGTTGATCAGGAATTACCTAGTAAAGAAATAAAGAGCATATTCTGCTTTTCCTGTGGCCTGTCTCCTCTGAAGAGCTACTTTTCTCTCAGGTCTGTGTCATATGTGTTTTGTATCTGTTTGCTAACTTTTAGTCCAATTATAAGATCTCCAAACACCAAAAAGTGATGTCTTGTGCCCATATAGAAATGCAGATTATAGAAGATAGATAGAATTGTTCCCAGGGCAAGATTTACAGAGGATATGAGGCACTGAGATTTCATCTAAAGTCCTTTTTAGGGCTATGCAACCCTTGATGACTTTCTACAATACAGTTTGACTTTCAGGTACTGTTAGATCTTGATCCAGCTCTGTCATGCCTTGAACATAGACTCACTGTGCCTCTCAAACTTTCAGCAGTAAATTGTACAACAAACAAACTTACATAAAACCAAACCAACTCTACTGTCTCAACACTGCAAAATGACAGAGGGTGTAAGTTGGATTGTTCATGATATTTTGCATGAAGTAGATTGTGTCCAGAAACCTATTATCTGGAACTCTGCTGATTTTTGTCATTCATCATTCACATTAACATTGTAATACCTAATTCAGATTTCCTTCTGTATATTCTGCAGTTTTTCTTGAGATGCTAATTTGAGTTCTACAATTCTCTTACTGTTTTCATTAACATTTTCAGAAATTATCTGGCATAAACTTTAGAAATTATAATCTTGATATTTTATGTCATTGCAATGCATGAACCTGCATGTTCACTAAGACCAGAATCAGGACCATTTTTTTTTTCAGAAGCAAGTAGAATCTTGTCGCAAACAGGTCAAAGACATAAAAATAAAAGACAAAATATATCCTGCATTATTGTCTATATACTGCATTATTGTCTACATACTGCCCTAGTGTCTTTCTTTTGCCAGTCCTGTCTAAATCATGAAGGCTTCTTGCTTTCAGGTTCAGCTACCATCAGCAATAGTCAGTTGCTGTGATAGATTTATCATAATTGTTACAAATGTTAGGAGTGAAGACAGATCTTACTCTAATACAGGCAGTCATTTTTGCTAGGCTGAGACTTGTAAATAAACTACAATTTTTTTACAATTTTTTTTTTTTTTTTTACTACTCTACCTCTCTATCAGCACACATAGCATGGCCCACGCTTGGGTTTATGAGCTATCCAGAATCATTAATTCTCTCGATTTTTTAACATGCCTCAAGGAACAGTTTTAGTCTATATCCAACAGTTTTAGTCTATATCCATGCCAAAAAGCTCTCTTCTCAGGCACGGAAAGGAATAGCACAAGGTATGGGAAAGAATAAGAATTCAGCCATTTGGATGTAAGCCGTATTGTTGCCTGCATTTCATTGTATTTACTGGTGCAGGTGTAGCCCCAGACTTTACATTCAGCCTTCGCGGGGTTGTGTGCTACTGAGGAGGAGTCAGATATGATGAGGGCTTGACAGATAAGATTGCTTTTAATCCTAGATTTGATTGGAAAGGAGATACAAGAAACAAGTTATTAAGGTTCATAAATAGTGATTTGTAAAATCCATTAAGTGCTGCTAGTTGCATTAAGGAAATATATAGCAGAGCCCTCCTGGGGAATGGAAATGCCTTCAGCTTTGAGTACGAGACCAGAGGACAAATATATTGATCTTTTTTTGTAATTGTGCTATACTTTTACTTAAGCAACTATGCTAGCTCCACCAGGATAGAGCTTGACTACCTTTTTCTTTAGACAAATTGATTTGCCCACATTTCCAATAAGTTTGTGAATATGGAATTGGTTCTGTGGAAAACACAAAAAGAAAGATCGTTCATTTTATATTACAAGACTGTGGGTTAGCTTGATTTGTTAACATACACTGTAGTCACTAACATACGAATCACTAACATACCAGCTCTATCAACATGCTTTGAATCCTCCTAATTCTTGATAATTAGCAAGGTATATGTACTTCTTTTGACAATAACCAGAAGATATATGACTTATTTTCCCTGGTTAAATTCTCTAACAATAATAATATATATTGAACAAACACATTCAAAGAATTTTCATGATGCACATGGGTTTCATCAAAAAATTTCTAAATATTTCTTAGCAGAACTGTCTTTGATTTGTGTTTTTGATCATGATAAAAAGCATCATATTCCCTTTCAGATTGAAAAATACTGAATAGTATTAAAATATTTTCACATGGGACCAAACAGCAGGGTTTTATTTATCCCAACGTCATTCTCAGAAATATTCAGACAGAAATGTTAGGGAGGGGAAAGGTACAATTCAATTAATAGGTAGAATGGAAAACTTTTGTTTAAAACTGTTGACATTCAGAAAAGTTCTAAGCAATTGGAAGTAAATCCTTTTCACACAAAACAGAGTTCTGTTTAAGTTTGCCATGGACAGCTTTGCCTATAGTTAGCGACATATAAGGCCTTTTTACTTTTGTCAAATATTTCATACTGAATGCTTGCTGAATCGTTTGTATGAATAATTCCTACCTGAAGGTTGTTTAGAAACTGCCTACTGATGTTTGGTCTTTTGGGTTATGTGACTGATTTTATTATGCGTTATTGACAATAGAAGCAATTAAGGCCCAAGCCAGGATCGGGGTGCTGTAGGTATGGGCAAGCACACCCACACTTTGCCCAGAGCAACTTGCATTTGATACAAAACAGGTCCTGACAAGTCGTGGGAACAACAGTAGACAGTGGAGAACACACTGCATGTGTCAATGAGAATAGCGGTGCTAGGAATACGCTTTCATGGCAGCCTCATACTGTCGCTCTGCCAGCAGTTGATTTCAGTGACGCAAGTCCTGGATAAGTGTATGTAACTTGGAAGTACTAAACTGTTAAAGACTGTTTTAGAGGCAAATAAATCCAATGTGTGTGTTCACCAATAGATACACGTGCATACGAGTATCTCGGTCCCTTTCTCACTCTCCCATTTGGCATTGCAATTTGGGTCTCATTTCGCTCCCCTGGCCGTGGCAGCGCTGGCAGGCGGCAAGGCAGCAACCCTGGCTCCTGGGCTGCGAGCAGAGGAGGGGGAAGCTGCGGATACTCTGCTATCAGCAGTTCCTGGGGTTTGGACATAACTCAATAACAGAGACTTGTTTGTAGCTGAGACTTGAGAGCATTTATACAAGCTGTCGGCAGTTGCTGAGGATTCACAAACTGACCTGCAAATAGCTGTTGTCACAATGACTGCAAGTAAAAATCATCCCACAGGTCGCAGCCGAGCCCTTGTTCCTCAAAACGTTTAAATCTATGTATTCAGTTAGCCTAAAATAACTTGTGCAATGAGTAAGCTATTAACTTTTATACTGAGAAATTAATGAGCCATATGTATTCCTTTAGCGATGTCGCAATCTACTTGCCCTGTAATTAAGGTTCAATACAACAGTGAACTATTAAGGGAAACCAGTTTGCTGAGGAGTAGAGGCAAGAACAAAATTGTTCTTTTGGCTTGTGGCTCTGATGTTACACATGAACTTCGACCTCTTGGAAGGCTTACTCGCTTTCTGACAATATCCACACTGCTTGATCAAAGGTGGCGTTCGAGTCTCAACATCTGCTGTGCTGGCTCATGATTTGTCACGTTGGGCACGGTCTTGCTCTGATAGAATCAGAATTCCTGAAAGAAATAGAAGCAATAGAGATTTGAAACAACATTTGTCAAAACCTCCCAATGAAGTGAGCTTGGGGTGGACCAGCATACTGAATAGAGTATCTTCAAAGCTTACTTAAATAGTTCCTGCAGTGGAAGGCAGTCTGCATGGTCTTGTTTACTCTGACTCCTATATACTTGTGCTTGTAAGCAGCTGACAAGCAGTCCCATTGACTGACATGTTATTTTAGTATCAGAACTAAAGTAAGCGTAGATCTGTAGTTCAGCACAATGCTAAGGGAAATGTTGCTGCTGGAGATTCTTTGCTAAATGAGAGGTAAAAAAGAGCCACTTCTGCTCATTGCCAGTACTGTAAAACAGAGACCCGCAACCTACTGCTTCTGAAACTCTGGTATTTTGTGTTCTGCAGATGCATTTTCTTCCCCAGGTCTATAAGGAAAGCAAAGTGGTGCTTTACTTATTTGGTTTTGTAGCCTAAGGACCAGCAAGATTGGGGAAAACCATCATAAGCACAGAGTACATTTTAGGGCCAGTTATAGCTATAGAGAGTAGGATTTATTGGGGCAGGTATACTGAACACTAGTGATTGCCAAATACTAAATCAGGCAGTAACATGAAATTGCCTTATTTCTGTGTAATGCCTCAGTTAACTACCACATCCCCTGTGTTCCACCCCAAAATATCATGCATTATTGTCATATGTAATTTACCCGTATATATACACACACATCCCCATTTTTATATATATATAAACATATATACAATTCACATGTTAATTTGGGTTTGTGAGGCACGAAAAGTGCTGCAAAGTATTAATTGACATTGTAGTAGGTGGCCCTAGGTCTGCCAGCTCTGTTGAGACACTGTGCTCCATTTGATGAAATACTAGGAAGGTTACCTGAGCCGCAGAAGGAGACGAGAGGGCAGTGAGGAGAACTGACAAGCAAGTAATGGTCGAACAATGCTTAACCAAAATGTTCAAGAAGGGCGGGAATGAGTGATAGAGGCAGAGGAACATAAAAGGCTCTGCTTGCTTACTTGCAAGAAAATCAAGTTCATAATCTACAAACTGCAGTGAATGGGCTCTAGAAATTTCAATAGCACCTCTTCAGTGATTCTGTAAAACATCTGAAATTCTTCATGGCTGCAGGTAGCTGTGCTTAAAAGTCATCAGGCTAGACTTNCCCCCCCCGCCATTGTTCCGTTCCTTTTCTGGAGTTGATGGAGGAGATATGCATCTCTAATGAATATCCCTAAAAAGTTATTGGTGAGAGTTGCTGAACCTGAAGATGGGATAGTAAGTCACCACTGCTGATTTTGTCAGAAGGATTTTGCTCAAAGAAGCAAAATGGATATTGTGAAAAAACTGTTCCAGGGGGCATCACCTCTGAGCTGCATCATAATCTGGGACTAAACTGTTGCAGTTTTCATACAAATACCCTACCTGCACGCTTGGACCTCTCTATAACTAAGATGTAGGTAGAAGAAAGTAGACCTCAGGAAGCTGGTAAGATGTAAAACTATGTCTGCATTTGTATTCTTCTTTTGAAAAGAAATAGTATTGTCTCAAAAGGTGTTCAAAATCTTATGACAGTGATTTTTCTCCAGCAAGAGGAATGATTTATAAGAGCATCCAATTTTTATTGATCCATTAATAAATTAGTCTCTGCTTTGGCCCTGGTTTAAAGTTGTGACAGATTACTATGAAACTGACCAAGAAAATAATCTTTTTTTTCCCTAAAAAAAAAATTTATATAACACTTTTAAAAAGAGTAAACTGTGATTTCACAGTCAACCTCTGTGATTTTTTTTAAAAAAAAAAAAAAACTGTGATAATTTGATTAACACATAATACACCAGTTTTTCTGCTGCCCCATGTTAACTTATCTTGTATCTGGACAATCCATCAATCTGGAACATGCTGTTGGCTGTGATCTCCCCAGATACATGATGAATTAAGGTCTCTCTGGAAGGATTGTGGTTCATGTGTTTTGGCAGTGACCACTTTGCTTTCTCTGTTTGATTTACTGAAGAACGGTCTCATACTTTTTTTTTTTTTTTTTTTGAGATGAGAAAATTTTTTCCCTCTCATATATCTTTTCCTCTCCATGCCTCTTTGCTGTACTAGTTCACTGGAGAAAAAGCAGACAAGCCTGGGTCTTGCTTATGATAGTATTTCTGTAACTCATGCTACAAGGTACCCTTCATCAGTATTTATATTCAGGGAAAGCATCCACAGCAGTGTTTGATTTTACTGCAAAAAGAACTAGAGGTTTGGGTGTGTTGTGGTTTAACCCCAGCCAGCAACTAGGAGCATGCAGCCACTCATTCACACCCTTTCCCACCTGCAAAATGGTAGGGAGAAGAGGGAGAAAGGGAGGGGAAAGGAGGAAAAAAAACTCTTGGGTTGAGATAAAGACACTTTAAGAGGTAGAGCAAAAGCTGCGCATGCAAGCAAAGCAAAGCAAAACACGGAATTCATTCACTGCTTCCCATCAGCAGGCAGGTGTTCAGCTGTCTCCAGGAAATCAGGGGTCCATCACACATAATGGTTATTGGGATGACAAATGCCATAACCCCAAATATCACACATACCCCCTTCCTCCTTATTCCTCCAGCTTTATATACTGAGCATGACATCACATGGTATGGAATGGCCCTCTGGTCAGTTGGGGTCAGCTGTCCCAGCTGTGTTTCCTCCCAACTTTTTGTGCCCTCCCAGCCTACTCACTGGCAGGGCGGTGTGAGGACCAGAAAAGGCCTTGAGAGCTCAGCAACAACTAAAACCATCAGTGTTTTACCAACACTATTTACATCCCAAATCCAAAACATAGCAGTATACCAGCCGCTAGTAAGAAAATCACAGAATCACAGAATCACAGAATAGTCAGGGTTGGAAGGGACCTCTGGAGATCATCCAGTCCAACCCCCCCGCCAGAGCAGGGTCACCTACAACAGGTTGCACAGGACAGCGTCCAGGCGGGTTTTGAATGTCTCCAGAGTGGGAGACTCCACAACCTCTCTGGGCAGCCTGTTCCAGTGCTCCACCACCCTCAAAGTAAAGAAGTTCCTCCTCATGTTAAGATGGAACTTCCTATGTTCAAGTTTGTGCCCATTACCCCTCGTCCTATCAATGGGCA
Organism: Ibidorhyncha struthersii; assembly: GCA_013398815.1. NCBI lineage: Eukaryota > Metazoa > Chordata > Aves > Charadriiformes > Charadriidae > Ibidorhyncha > Ibidorhyncha struthersii. The sequence goes on along the minus strand of VZSZ01011559.1, from coordinate 38,821 downwards.
CCACTGAAAAAAGACTGCTCCCATCCCCCTGGCATCCTCCCTTCAAGTATTTGAAAGCATTAACAAGATCCCCCCTCAATCTTCTTTTCTCCAGACTAAAGAGTCCCAAATCCCTCAGCCTCTCCTCATATGAAAGATGTTCCAATCCCCTAATCATCTTTGTAGCCCTTTGCTGGACCCTCTCCAGCAGATCCCTGTCCTTCTTGAACCGGGGAGCCCAGAACTGGACGCAGTATCAACTCTGTCCCAGCTGAAACCATGACAGGTTGTCATAAGCACTTTGCCCCACTTTCTCAGTAAATACTGGTCCTATCAGAAGAAAATAATACTCAGGATGTAAGTGTCTAGTTGCTTTAAAGAGGTTTGTGCTGGGGTGAAAGGCCCTCAGAATCAGGCAGGTAGAGGCTGTCTGTAGTGGGAGAGAGAATTAGTACTTTGCCAGAGCCAGGCATGTATTTCTTTCCCTTTCTCGTGACCATTTCTAGCTTTGTTATTCCTCAGAGTTCCCACTTATGACTCAGACATCTTGTTGAAACACATCAAAAAATATTGTATCACAGCCATGAGCCACACATCTCATTCATGTGGTGTGTTTTAACCTACTCCACAACTTCTCCCTATGAAGGGTTTTGTTCCTTTGTCACACAAATTGTTCATTTCCTTAGTTCTCAGAAGAGTAAAAAATGCTAAAAATGGAGCTACCTGTTGCTACCCTCTGTTCTGGTTGGCTTGGATATATTAGCTACCTACTTGAGAAGGAGATGACATTTTCGAAGGATTCCTTCTCAGCTCAATAAGGCTTGACAATCGGACAACCTTGCATCTGTCATCCTCTTCTCACAGTGCATGGTGGAAAAAGGCGTTCGCACCCTGTGCAGATGTCTTGCTTGGTTTGGCTGCCCAGCGTTGCTCATGACATATCTGTTAGCCAAACATGGCAAGCGTGGTTAGGTCTTGTAATTGTCTACAAAAAGCTTTACAAATATTGAACAACCAAACCCACAGGACTGCCATAAGGAAGTAGTACTATTGGATCTAGATTAAAAAGTCTGGAGGATTCACATGTAAGTGCCTGCTATTGTCTCTTGGTCAAAATCACCAAAACAGGCAGTGATGAAAGCATGGCCAAAACACAGAAAGGTCTGGACTTTATTTTATCCTCAAGTCTCTAGGTTCCTGTGACTTTTTTTTTATTATCAAAGTAAGGCAAACAAAAATTCCAAGAAACAAATAAGGAATTAACGAATTTTTCCATGTTTTTCTAGTGAACTTTTGTTATGATTCAAAATGTGTCTTTGTAACACTTAATGGTCTCTGCATTGATCTGGTTTATATCTAATCACAAATACTGAACATCAGTTATCACAAAAATAGTTCCTCTTTCTCAGGTTAAAAAGAAGTTTCCTGTGGATAATAGCCTAGATGAACAATAGAAGAATTATAGGTCTCAATAGGGGAAAATATCATTGTATTACAATGAGAAACTGAAAAAAGATCGCCAGTATTATTCAGCCTGGAGCACAGAAGAATTAGAGAGCACTTGATCGAGACACTGCAAGTGATGAAGAGCTCAGAAATATTTTTTTTTTCTTTTTACTTTGTCATATTTTCATGAAACTCAGTAATATATTAAATTAAAGGGCAGTAAGTTGAAGACTGATAAGAGGAGTTTTGTGAACCATGCATGGGTGTGGCTGTGGTTGGATGGTTGGGAGCTTGAGTGCATGCAGAGGCAGAGCAAGACATAAATTCTGCAACATTTTCTACCACGCAAAGAAATAAACAAACAGGTTGTAAGTGGGTTAAGGACCAAATATTTTATGAACATGTACTATTTTCTGATGTGTTTTCTCCTTTTCTCCGACATTTGGTTTCTAACAATCTTAGTATATCAAATTGCATGGTATTAGAGCGGCCCCTCTTCCCATGAAGTACAGAAATGCAGGATATCTTTCAGAGTCACTCCTTAACAAACCCTAATGCCCATCATTAGTTTATAGTGCAAGTCAGGTCAAGTCAACACATCAGAGTGAATGAAGGGAGGAACAATAGACTTCATTTAATTCCACATTACTAATCTATCTCATGACATTTATAAATCATAGAACTGCTAATTTGGCATCTAGCCATATAGAAGGAAAAGTTTTGACAGCCAAGTATTTTTCTTTGTTTTTTCTTTTGTAAACAGAAGATGAAAAGGAACACTTGGACTGCTAAGAAAAGCTACTCTTGGTTGAGCTATTCATTACCTAAGAATTTGGGCTCGGAACTTCAAAGAATTTATGCATCATTTTGGTTTTTGTTGCAATATCTGTCCCTTAAAATGGTTTTAGTAATCGTTTTTTTACCACTAAAGTGTTTCCTGCTTGTGAAAATTATTTCAATATTGACACAAAGACACTTTGATCTATAAAAGAATATGTTCCAGTCACTGTTAGGTAGCAGCTGTCCTAAAGATTCTAATTTTTATTGAACAACAAAAGCATAGAATGTTTCAACCATTTTAACTGTCTTAAATAAGAAGCCTGCAATAGCATTAGGTGCTTAATATGCATAAGAGAGGCATGCTGTCAAATAATGGAAAAATAATACGGAAAGTCAAAATGAATGTTCAGAGCTCTACAATGAATCTCTTCTTCCCCAGCATTTTTTGGATGTTCATTTCAGTGGGAAAGCTGAAGACAATTTATTTCGTTCTGCATCATCACAAGACCGTGTTTTGTAACGTTGGACTTTCCCTTGTGCAGAAAACGGAAGTTTTAACTCATTCTACTCCAGGGTGAGATTCAGAGCAGTCAGTGAGCTGTGAGGCAGCAAGAGCAGAGCACCTCCATCAGTCTGGCACTGCAGACCACAGAAAGGCAGTTCTGGGAGCATCAGAAACAATTAGATGATGACAGTGGGTGTCTTAGAACTTTTGAAACTCTTACCTTTCCTAGGAATAGAGTATAATTTGTAAGAAGTCCCTACTTCCCTAATTAGGTTTGGTATTTTCCAGTTTTCATCCTACTATTTTTGCTGGTCTTGCTCTGAGCATTCAGTGTTCATTACCTATGAATGTGTTGAGGACTGAAATGCTGGATGGAGTCAGTAAACTGGCAGACCAGTTCAGTGATTCAGCTAAAAATCCTCTGTTGAAACCTAAGGCCAAATAGCCTTGCTGACCTACACAGTAATTTCAAACATATTTCGTAAAAACTGCTATTCTCATAACAGTTACAGCCACAGATGGCTTGCAGTCAGAAATAGTTTTCTTATGGATTTGCTTAGCTTGAGGGATTCATTTCATCTTGCCCTGTGTCAGCTGGGTGCAGCAAAGAACAGTTAGTAACCCGCTGCTCTTTATCCTCCTAACCACTGAATATGGGGCGCTCCTCCTTTTGGTAGCAAAGATGGAGAGTAAGCAGTGGTCATTTGGACCCCATCTGCACGTCCGTCTTTTTACACTGGATAACGGATTGGGCTGGTGCCTGTTTGTTTGCTAATGTAACTCTTCACACTCACACTGCCAGTTTTGTGGTGCCTGTAGCTGAGCACTTATGACTCTGTATTATTCAAAAAGAGCTTTAGCATGCACCGGCCATAAATCCCACTACTCTGGCAGCTTGCAGGATTGGGCAATTCTGGAAAAGCTTACTTGACTAAATGTCTGTCCATCATCATTAACATTACAAGGGCAGATGAGATGCATAATGCCATTCTCATCCCCCTCAGCTCTATGTATTGAGTAGCAAGGAGCCACATTTTCTCCTTCCTTATCTCCAATTATCAGCTAAAGCTTCTGCCATGGAGAACAAGAGACACATTTGGCTTCAAGAACAGGTTGACAATTACTTAAATCACAGCCTAAATGTGCTGGCTGAAGAGCTTTAGCTTACATTCTACCATTGCTTCTGGCCAGTATGGAGTAGTCATGCTACACAACTATCTATGCCTACCTGCCTTATCTGGTGCAAAGATATCCTCCCAGTTCAGGCAGGTAATATGCGGTCTGTTGTCTTCAGCTGTTATTTCAGCCTGCAAATGGGTTGGAAATACAACTTAAAGTTTAAAGGGTGCAAAAGCGCATTAGCTGTGCTCCTGGTGTTTTCTGTGGGATGATGTAAGTTATCATAAGCCTTTGAACAACTGATAGCATATAGATAAATAGTAAGTAAATTATCACATGCATTTTGTATACACTTGAGACTTTTTGTAAGTAATACAACCATAAATCACATGGTGTTTTTTCTTTTCCTCGACTCAATATGTATTATAGAAGATTGCTGATGAGTTAATGAGTAGCTAGTTTGCATATTTTTTCATTAGAACCCACAGACATAAATTGTGAGTAAAAAATAGCAAGATTTTGGATACTATGGCAAATTTAAATAGAAGGTTTTATTGCAGTAATAGATTTTAAGCCAGAAATTGAATACAATTTGACCCACTTTGACTGGAAAGCTATTTTTTTTAATCAGGAATATAACAAATATAAAACAACTAAGAATATAAGATTTTTTTTGATTAAATGCAACACTGAAAAATACAGTTGCTACAGTCAGTCTGTGTTAACTCATAACAGTGTACTAATTCTAAACCCAAACAATCTTTCTCCAACAATTCATTCTCTTTAAATGTAATTTATTTGTAAATGCAAAACTATCACTAACTTAAAATTCAAAGAAATCACAATAGCTACACCTCAGTCAAAGTCATCTTACTGTAAAAAGCTTGGATATGGAGCTGACCCATACAGTGAAGTCCAGATAACGTAGCACTGTGTGGACTTAACAGCTTAGGTCCAACCCAGTGTGGCTATGTTGATATTGCAGTACCTGTGAGCTGGTGAGTCCTGCCATTCACAACATGTGTCTGTGGGCATGTCCATGGGGTGAGCTTGGGTGCCTCTGCACTACCTCCAGTTCTGGAGTTGTCTCAGGAGGAATCAGTTCAACCTTGGCTATAGCTTGTTCCTAAAATGACTGTTGCTACCACCCTTTTTCCCTGATGTCCACTCAGGTATCCTTGTGTGTATCTTGTGACTCCTCTCTTTTACTGCCAGCAAATCATGCTGCAGATAGACTAACGCAACATTTCTGAACTTAATGACTAAATTTTAGATCTGATTGAGTGTATTAGAAATAATCCTTTTCAATATAGCATAAAAAGAAGGCTAAGTAATTTGGTGAACAGACCAGGGCAACCTCTGGAGATCCAAAAGCTAGCAGCTGTGTTTTGCCAGTGATGTCCTGTATAACTCTCAACAAATTATTTGCCTCTAATTTCCATATATATGCTTTTTATCTCAAGGTGGTATCTCAAGGGGAATAGGCTACTTCTTGATATGGTATATACAGTACCTACATCTCCTCATTTTGTTTACTTCACTTAACCACTACCAGAATGTGAATGCTGGGCACTGACAACATGTAAATGCTTCAAAGGAGAACACACAGAAGTTCAAATGAAAATACTATCAGGAAGTGAATACGCTGAGTGAACGTGCATTATGTACCAAGGTCTTGAAGAGCTCCGTTCAAACTTCTTCAAGGAGATTTGAGTTTGTAACTTAATAAGGGTGACAGTAAAAACTCCAACAGGTCATATTTACAAAGAAATACCTTACAAAGGTACCTAAAGCCTAAAGTAAGACAGCTCATGGAGTATCTGAAGTTGTTGGAGAAAAGCAGGGATTTACCATTGATTTCCAATGGAATTTGTCAGTGGTATGAGATTCAACAAGGCTGGGTCCTGCACTTGCATCACAACAACCCCATGCAGTTCTACAGGCTTGGGGAAGAGTGGCTGTAAAGCTGCCTGGCAGAAAAGGACCTGTGGGTGTTGGTGGACAGCCAGATGAATATGAGCCGGCAGTGTGCCTGGGTGGTCAAGAAGGCCAACGGCATCCTGGCCTGTATCAGAAACAGTGCGGCCAGCAGGACTTGGGAAGTGATTGCCCCCCTGTACTTGGCACTGGTGAGATCCCACCTCGAGTACTGTGTTCAGTTTTGGGACCCTCACTACAAGAAAGACACTGAGGTGCTGGAGTGTGTTCAAAGAAGGGCAATGACGCTGGTGAGGGGTCTAGAGAACAAGTCTTATGAGGAACATCTGAGGCAACTTGCGTTGTTTAGCCTGGAGGAAAGGAAGCTGAGAGGAGACCTTATGGCTCTCCTCAACTACCTGAAAGGAGGTTGTAGCAAGGTGGGGGTTGGTCTCTTCTCCCAAGGAACAGGTGATTGGGCAAGAGGAAACAGCCTCAAGTTGCACCAGGCGAGGTTTAGATTGGATATTAGGAAAAATTTCTTCACAGAAAAGGTGGCCAAGCATTGGAACAGGCTGCCCAGGGAAGTGGTTGAGTCTCCATCTTTGGAGGTATTTAGAAGACATGTAGATGTGGTGCTGAGGGACATGGTTTAGTGGTGGACTGGCAGTGCTAAGTTCATGGCTGGGCTTGATGATCTTAAAGGTGTTTTGTAACCTAAACAATTCTATAAGTCTATATTTTCCATAGACGGTCAAAGCAAATCGGACAGGACTTAACCTAGGCACTTTTCTAAAGAGTAAGGCACTTATCTGCACCTTTAAGCAATGTTTAGAAATCTGATCATACAGCTGAAATCATAGAATCATAGAATAATTTGGGTTGGAAGTGACATTTAAAGGCCATCTAGTTCACCTGCCCTGTAACGAGCAGGGACGTCTTCAACTAGATCAAGTTGATCAGAGCCCCCTTCAACCTGACCTTGAATTTCATTTCCAGGGATGGGGCATCTACCACCTCTCTGGGCAACCTGGGCCAGTGTTTCAGCACCCTCATTGTAAAATATTCTTCCTTATATCTAGTCTGAATCCACCCTCTTTTAGTTTAAAACCATCACCCCTTGTCCTATTGTTACAGGCCCTGCTAAAATGTCTGTCTCTATCTTCCTGATAAGCCCCCTTTAAGTACTGGAAGGCTGCAACAAGGTCTCCCCGGAGTGTTCTCTTCTCCAGACTGAACAACCCCAACTCTCTCAGCCTGTCCTCATAAGGAGAGGTGTTCCATGCCCCTGACCATCTTCGTGGCCCTCCTCTGGGCCTGCTCCAACAGATCCATGTCTTTCCTGTGCTGAGGGCTCCAGAGCTGGATGCAGTACCCCAGGTGGGGTCTCACCAGAGCAGAGTAGAGGGGCAGAATCATCTCCCTCGACCCACTGGCCACGCTGTTTTTGGTGCAGCCCAGGATATGGTTGGCTTTCTGGGCTGCAAGTGAACATTCTTGGCTCATGTACAGCTTTTCATCCACCAGTATCCCCAAGTCCTCCTCCGCAGATCTACTCTCAATCCCTTCATCCCCCAGCCAGTATTGATACTGGGGGTTGCCCTGCCCCAGGTGCAGGACCTTGCACTTGGACTCGTTGAACCTCATGAGGTTCACATGAGCCCACTTCTCAAGCTTGTCCAGGTCCCTCTGGATGGCATCCCATCCCTCAGGTTGATACCAACCACACTGCTCACCTTGGTGTCATCTGCAAACTTGCTGAGGGTGCACTCAATCCCACTGTCTGTTTCATTGATGAATATATTAAACAGTACTGGTCCCAATACAGATTCCTGAGGGACACCACTCGTCACCAGTCTCCATCTGGATATTGAAACATTGACTTTCTGGGTGCAATCATCCAACCAACTCCTAATCCACTGAGCAGTCCACCCGTTAAATCCGTATGTCTCCAATGTAGAGAGAAGGATGTTGTGGGGAACCATGTCAAAGGCCTTAGAGAAGTGCAGATAGATGATAACTATAGCTCTTTCCTTGTCCACTGAAGTAGTCGCTCCATCACAGAAAGCTGCTATGTTTGTCAGGCATGACTTGCCCTTGGTGAAGCCATGCTGGCTGTCACAGAATCACACAGAATCACAGAATCGTCAGGGTTGGAAGGGACCTCTGGAGATCATCTAGTCCAACCCCCCCGCCAGAGCAGGGTCACCTACAACAGGTTGCACAGGACAGCGTCCAGGCGGGTTTTGAATGTCTCCAGAGTGGGAGACTCCACAACCTCTCTGGGCAGCCTGTTCCAGTGCTCCACCACCCTCAAAGTAAAGAAGTTCCTCCTCATGTTAAGATGGAACTTCCTATGTTCAAGTTTGTGCCCATTACCCCTCGTCCTATCAATGGGCACCACTGAAAAAAGACTGCTCCCATCCCCCTGGCATCCTCCCTTCAAGTATTTGAAAGCATTAACAAGATCCCCCCTCAATCTTCTCTTGAATAACCTTCCTGTCCCCAA
>VZSZ01011559.1:0-29844 GCA_013398815.1 Ibidorhyncha struthersii | reverse complement strand
ACTCCACCAGCGTGTGATCACTGCAGTCCAGGCTGCCTCCAATCTTGATGTCACTGATTAGCTCACCAGTGTTGGTCACCATCAGGTCCGGTATTGCATCCCCTCTGTTGGGGCTGTCTACTTCCTGGCTTAAGAAGTTATCCCCAGTGCACTCCAGGAGCCTCCTGATTGCCTACAGCTTGACATGCTACTTTTCCAGCAGGTGTTGGGGAGGTTGAGGTCCCCCAGCAGGATGACAGCCTGCAAGCACAATGCCTCCTATAGCTGGAGTAAGACGGCTTCATCAATAGACTCCCCTTGATTCGGTGGCCTGTTGTAGACACCAACCACAAGGCTTCCTTTGTTGCCTTGGTCTCTGATTCTTACTCATAAGCTTTCAACCAGCTTGTGGACATTCTTCAGAGACAGCTCTTCACGCTCTGTCCATTTCTTGATGTAGAGGGCAACGTCTCCGTCCCTCCTTCCTCACCCGTCCCTTCTGAACAGCCTGCAGCCATCGATAACTGCACTCCTGTCAGGGGATTTGTCCCATCAAGTTTCAGTAATGGCAACTAGGTTGTAGCTTTCTAGCAGCACAGTGGCTTCAATTTCCTCCTGTTTGTTGCCTATTCTGCATACATTGGTGCAGAGGCACTTCAGCTGCACTGTCGGCCGTGTCACCGTCTTAGAGGAACACCTCTCAATTCCTTTGAGGTATTTCACTGGTGTGTCGTACCTTTAAACACTGTAAAGATATTTTTGTGAGAGCTCTGCCTTTGCTGTGAAATGTTTGCAGTGCAGGATTTTTCATTGCACTTGTAACAATCTTCTGTCTTGGAGTGTCTGTAAGTCCCTTGACTACTAAGGATCAGAAGGAAATAACAAGTTTCAGATATTAGCAGCTGTCTTTTTTTGTGTGTGAATGCTAATACCTTTCTACCCCAGGGGAATGGATGCATCTGTCTTCACAAATTTGGCAAAGGTTTTCAAACACCAAGAGCAGGAATAGAACATTCTTTTTTCCCCCTCTTCACAAGGGTGATTGTTCCTGTGAATCATCTATGTATTATTTTCTCCAAGACACAGTTAGGATATTTTCATCTATACGTATCTTTTTACATATCCAGTTTTTCCAATAAGATTTTCTTTGCTTATTCATATTCTGTGAAGTAATGGTTCTCATTACTGATAGATTAGTCTGCATTCCAGCTCAGCGTGGAATAGCTGGGTGGAGAGAACAGCTGTTGATACTTCCATAATAATTTAGAAAGCCAGTGGGTTGTAGCTACAAAACAAATGAGCCAGATTGTACACCTTAACCATGTTGAGTTTGAATTTACATGGAACCAGTTTTGTTCCGTTACACAAAGAACATTACTGCTTGAATAGTCCCATTGATGGACGAAAGTAATTACGGAGCACAGTGCTGTCAATAGGAAGCTGGCAGAACCTGATTCTTTTCTCCAAAATTTCCACCTGCCTCTACAGAACTAGTTTTTCTCCCTTCAGGAAAGCTACTCTGCGCTATTAGAGCTGTGCTCCAGTTCAGCTGGTAACAGTAGACATTTTATTTGGAAGTGATGCTTGATATGCAAAGATTACCATTCTTGGCCTGTAGGCAGCTATGTTAATCCATAGCATTGGCCTCACTCAGTAAATCAGTCATGCAAGGCCAATTATTTAAGGAAAGATTCATTAAATTTATGAGTTGCTGTGCCCATTACTGGAACTGCTAATAATTGCAAAGTGTGTAGGTGGAATTCCTGCTATTACACTTAACAATTATACAGTTGATATTGTTGCTTGTCCGCCTGTGCCCCATGCCTGATCAGTGCAGCCTGTTCTGTCTTTTTATTAAGTGCCATTGTGACTCTCTCCTGGGCATTTCTATTCTGTGTGCGTGTGTATGAGGGTCTGAGTGCAGCAACAGGAACCAGACCATGAGTCGGAGGGTCTGTGTGTTCATGGGGCAGTGACTGCAGTGTGTGCGGTTGTACAAGTGGATGAGTGATAACCAGCAAAAACGAAGCCAGTAAGTGGGGGAAGTGGCCCTGGGAGCCAAGGGGGTGAGCGGGACTGTAAGGGCCAGCTCTGGGACTGAGAGCATGTGTGTGAGTAGCTTCCCTCAGATACTGGGCAGACTGAGTGAGGACAATCACTGCAGGGATCCACCTTTTACATATGTGTGTATATATATTCTTAATGGTGGACCTCCATCCTGGTGATCCAGATAGGCGAGCGGGGTGAGGCTGTTGGTGCTGTTTGTGTTCGTGTGGGTTCTCTGAGTGCCTGTCTGTGATCTGTGGGGCCAGCCATGTATATATGGGCTGTACGTATGTGCCCTGTGTGCACGCACCTGCTGGGAATACGTCTTCAGCCTCGCTAATGGTTGGACCTAGGGACATGGAGCTGCAGTAGCATCTCCTCTCTTGAGCTGTTGGATGTGTCATGACATATTTTCCTCTAAAACAAATGTAATTTATAACCACTATATTGTCCTACCTGAAGTTTTGTGACAGATCTGTACATATTCTTTTACCCCCGTGAACTCCTTCATATCACATGTTGATTCATAACACGAGAGGTAATTTATGATTTATTTTGAATACCACCACACTGCCATTTGAGTGTGTGGGGGCAATAGTTTGTTTTCTGAATGCCAGTAGGAAATCTTTGGGAATGGCTGCTGCTGCTCGTGCAGCAAGAGATGACTTCACCAGGGGAAAAGGGGTTCCAACTTCCGCTGAGTTCCTGTGGGCACTGCAGAGGATAGTGGTGTGAGCTGGCACCTTGAGTGGGGTGGGACCAGGGCACCACTCTGTGCCTACTCATTGGTAACTTTCCAACAGGACAAGAGGGTTTGTGCCAGGAACTCACCTGGAGCCCAGAGCCACTACTCTGCCCAAAGACCATCAGAGATAGCCTGTCGTGGTGCAAGACAGTGGATCCCAAGGCCCAGCTGAGTTTAGAACCACACACTACCTCCTTCTCCTTCCTTATTGCCAGTACTAGATACAACAGAGAACTCCTGATGCCCTAAGAGCACAACTAATGGGGCAAATGTGTCTTTTGTATACACGTTCACTTTTTTCCTCTCTTAAAGGTGACCGAGCCCTAATGAAACACAACTTCTACTTTGAAGAGCTAACCACAGGTTTCCCCAAGTAGCTACATTTACTGATCCATGGAAGCAGAGAAATTAAAAGCAGAGGGCCAGCATTATGGAATCCTGTTCATCAGCAGGGATGAAGAATAGTTTTTTTAACCCGAGGTGTCCTTTTTTTTCTTTTTTTTTTTCCCGTGTATGGGAAGAAACATGAGTATCCCAGAGTGTAACACTCCTCGGTGTTCATGACAAAAGGTCTTCATTGCCTTGCAAAATTTCATGCCATTGGTTAACCTGCCTGCAGCCCACTTAATCACTATTAAATTTTCCGTTCTTATCTCTCTACACATTCCCATATTTCTGAAGATTGCGAAAGGAAGAATTGAAAGCTTTTGAGGATCAGAATAAAATACCTTAAATCATGCTGTAGCTAACAATACTCCTTATGTTACAAGGTATGTGGCTTTTCAGCCTCATAAGTGGTTTATGTATATGTTTTCAGGCTCTATGTGGACTGAAATATTTGTGAATTGTAGTAAGGTAAACTCACATTCCAAAAATAACATGGAACCGAATAAAAATAAATCAAGTTTTGACAGCAGCACAAGATTTCTGGGCTAGTGTTGCTAATCTAAATTGATCAATTTCTTTGAAATTATATTTTGGTAAGAATCTCGTTTTTGTAGAAACAGGTTTACTAGAATAGGGATAAACATCATTTAAGAACATTTCCCAAACTGGCAGCTACTAGAGTAGCAGAAATTCCCAGAATGGCATGTATTTACAGGCCCTATTGCCTTAGAACAACATCTTCCTCCTGATGAAATATCGTGACCTTTCCACATACCCACTCCACACCAGTTTGTCATTGTTAACTTTCTGATAAACTGAAACTAGCTCTTAAGGACAAGAGGTTACAGTGCCATGTGGTTTTAAAGATTTTAGTCTTGACTACAAAAACTTAAATGATCGTAAGGATACCTTGATTACAAATACAAGGAAAAAAATTCTTAAGGCATGAATCTCTGCGCTGTAGTTACAAACCATTGCCTATAAAGAAGTAGAAAATATCAAGAATAAAACTTTCAGAAATTTTCCTATACTGCCCTCAAATCCTGCTCACTGTTTTACCTGGAGTTATGTCTGTCAAAAATTCCCTTTCTGTCACATCTTGCTCTCTACCCTGAAGATGATCTATGATACTATTCAAACTCGACACTTGAATGGTAGTGGCAGTGGAAATTACAATATGTTAATTTTACTCCATTGCTTTCATTGCTGTCGATTCAGTTAGTATTTCTGCTGTGCTGGCATAAAGATGGTCTATATCAATATGGGACAACCATGTACCCATAGGAATTCACTTCATGCATTTTTCTTTTGATGAAAGCTTTCTAACATTTTCAGAAGCAACATCCTTCAATAAGACAAAAAGCTTCCTAGCTAGTTTTACAGGGAAATACAATTCAGACTAGCTCAGTCTTTTATGTGAACTGGTGTATGGCTATTTTTTAAATGTAAGTTTCTGCAGTTTTTATCATATTTGATTCATAAATGTGTTCCTTCATACTTGGCTACAGTGAGCTACCGTCAGCGCATTTTACTTGTCTAGAAAGTAGAGCCTCTTAAATATCACTTAAGTACCTGATAACAAGGTAATGATTTCTAGAGCCCTGAAGTACTACCCCCTAATCCAGCTTTCTGTTCTCCTGTTCCCTCTGAACCTGTTTCTTAATTCATATTTGTAGTTCTCTTCTCCTACCTTACTTGTCACCTGGGTCGACCCATCTTTTTGCATGGCAGAGTGTTTCTTAGAAATGTGTTCAATTTGTTCTCTTGTTTGTCTCCTGGTTTCAAACAAATGCAAAAAGAACTCTGGCAATACATTGCTTTGTTTTTCAGAAATTCATACTTGCCTGTTATTCTGCATATTTCTAAACAGTGTGCTCTTTTTCTCCTGTACATACGTTCTCGTGTTTTGCCTTCAGAAAACTCAGAATTATATATATATATGCAATACTGTGCATTATTTCCTTTGATTCATTCTCCAGCTTCCTTGATATTTCCTTGTTCCTTGACAGCAATTAAAAAGCTATCAATGCTAGAGGCTTCTATCTGCATATTTTTGCCTTTTTTAAATAAAAAATAAAAAATCCCAGTATGCATTTCATTTGGTTCTGATGCTGCATCTGTTTTATACATTACTTCTAACTAGCTTTCCAGGTAGGCAGCGTGAGATGCGATCTGGCAGAAACGTTTGTCTCCCTTGAGCCAAGTGAAATGTAACCCTTTTCTAAAAGTAATAATTAGCTCAAAAATTACACTAAAATCTTCCATCAGTGCCCAATAATAATCAAGGACAGAAGTATCAGGCAGTGAATACAAAGGACTAGAAAACATGTGATGTAAGACCCTAGAGTTTTGAGACGAAGCTACTGTGAAAGTGGCACTTCTCTTGATCTACCTAAATATTTTCTGCTGTCTGTGAAAATTTAAGTTAAATTAAAAAAACCTGAATTGGTTGAGATTCTGCTTTCCTTCGGCAACTTTGCTGTTCCCTTTTCCCTTCTTTATAGACAGATTTAGGAGAGAAAAAATAAAAAACCCACCCTCCACAAAATGTAAGATGAAGTTTTTAGCGCTCTTACTGTTTGATTCCAACCGTGGTAAACTATATTCCTCATTTGTTTCCCTGTGAAGCTCTTCTCCTCCTAGTGATCAGAAGGAAGTATTAATGATTGAAATTATCCTACAGTGTACCTCTTACGAAAAGGGATAGAAAAGCCAAAAAACTCTTCTCAAGTGGATGAAAAATAAATTTTAGGCTGTGGATCTTTCCTTCAGAACTTCATATTAAAAGTTTGAGAGAAAGAGTTAGAACAAAATTTAAAAATAATTCATGCGGGCTCTCACCTGTGATGGATGATATTTTAGATTCAGGACAGCCAATAAAGAGTTGTCAGTACTTAGAACTTTAGAAACTGGTTATCTGTGTATGCACTGCCTTCAGTTTTTATCCCTTCCTGTGTCTAAACCTGTGGAACTTCTAGTAGTAATTACATTTTGTTAGGTGAAAGCACGTAAAAGTGGCTTTGGTTCCTCACTTAATTGGTAATCAGGTGGGGACAGTCATCAGGAAGTAACACTTCAGCATTAACTGATCAGAAGGCTGTAGCCATTTGTTCAGATTGCCTCTGTTATTCTTGTGTCTCTCACCTTGAATTTTAATTGCTGCAAGATCCAGAAGATATATAGACCAAGGAACTTAAATCAATTCAAAAGCTGAAGTTGATCAAAACCTGGCAGATTGTTAATTTTCACTAAAACAGCTCTAGAAGTTATTTAACCACAGTAGTTGTCATAACTGGGGATTAATTTTTCATCTATCCTTGGGTCTTATGGCAATGTTTTATTTAATGCTGAGAGGCTATAAAGATCACTAAACCCAACAGGGTACCCTCAGTGAAAAAGCAATGATATAGCCTGTGCCTTTTTGTTTTCCTTGTTTGGGAGCATTATTATATTCTGAGGGATAATCTCACAACTGTATCTCACTTGTTGTTTACAATGTAAGTGACACTGAAATTCAGGCAATTAATACAAGCTCTTTGCAGAGCCAGAAATGCAAAGAGCAAGATAAAATTTTGAGCAAGCAACGTAGAATCCATCAGTGCTGCCAGACACCTTTTTTTGCTGCCATTCTGAGCGAAGGTGATTCTCGCTTTCCAACAGACTGTGAAAATGTTCCAGGAAAGTGTTTTTTTTAAAAACGTGAAGCCTTCAGGAGTGTAGCACTAAAAGGTGCCACCTGGATCTTTGTGTTCAGCTCCCCACAGTCACAAGCCACCATGGTAGACCTTGAGAACAGAAGGCATGTGAGAAGCCACAGGACACTTCTCTGGCTCTTCTAGGAAATGTCTGATCTCCAGCATGCAAGACTTTAAAATGGTGCACTCTGAGTCAAACTCTGAACTACAGATAAAAATAAAATTCCTCTTAGTCCTCTTAGGACTCTGCTCTGTAAGACTGATGCATCGTTTTTCTTAAGTCAGGTGGAAACTGTAGGGAAAAATAGTACTTGGGTTGGTTTTTCCTTTTTTTTTTTTTTTCTAAGACTGTAATAATAATGGTAAGCATTGTAGAAAATAATGGGATCCTGTATTATGGAGCTGTGGGAAGCTGTGTCGTTCAGTTTTTATGTTTTACAGCAGTATCATGTGTCAAGACTACTGAGCCAAAAATATGGAAGGCCAAGAATTTTGCAGCCTGGTAGCTAGCCAGTTGTATTTATGACTCATGGTCCATTCCTCGTCCCAGTGGAAATTTGCAGTAAATAGATGAGTTTTAACAAGAGCAACTGAGGGTGGTCCAGAATAGGACACCCCCCTACACCAAAGCTTAATGCCCTATGCTGACAAGTTAAGAGATTTTGGCTGAGTTTGCTGCTCTCTTAGCAAATGCAGGAGAAAAGTTGGATTTCTCTACTTGTGACTGAACATTTGAGTTGTTGAACTGTTAATGTAAAGACTGGCATCTATCTTTCTTTTGAACCTTGAGCAAAAAAGAGGAAGTGTTTATCTCAGCGAGGAGGTCCATGCCTTCAAATCCTCAGCAGGAGAGAACATGTCTCCTTCCCGTACAGAGCTTTGCATTCAAAATCTGGAGAAAAGCAAGATTCTTCAAATCCCCCATCTCCCACAAGGGGCGTCCATGTACAGTGTGCTAACTTTTGTGGATCCTGTGCTCAAGCTCCAGTTTAATGTTAATATTTTCTAATTGATAATGACAGTTTGAAAAACAATAATTTTGGTTTTGCTTGCTTCCAACTGGGCATTCTTTTTCACTTTACTTATTCATTTTGCAGTCCTTTTCAGTTATGCTTATGTCACTCTCTGTATGAAAGAGTAAATGGTCAAAAGAATGGGAAACGCCTGGATGGATTTTGCCTCTAAAGTTACCATGAAGGACTCATAGGCACCTTGTTCTTCCTCTGTCATAAAGAAAGCCATGAATAACTGAGAAGGCAGGGTTGGCGTCATGAAGCTGAGCCTACATCTGCATTATGATTCTTGCAAGAAGAACAAGAATGATCTGTAACAATAACCATCCTGGGAGAGGGAATTTCTACTGCTGTACTCACTTTGCAGCAGTGGCATGGTCTAGCTTAGCACATTTTGCAGTGAATATGTAAAGAAGCCTGGAATACCTTCCGTTGTTGTACAAAAAGCAAAAATATTCAATATGAAGAGCTTACTTCTGCATTTAGTTCCATGCAAACCGAATTCTCTACTGCATCCTATTAGCTTCAGGTGATAGAGACCATGTAAGTAGGACTCCCATGTGACTTCTTTTATGAGTACACAGGTTACCATCTAAGGTCTTGTACTATAGCACTATTTTAATTTACATAGGAGAAACGAATTATGTTATTCAAGCCAAATAAAAACATTTTCTTTTTAATCTGTATAGAACTATAAATAATCTAAATGAAGTTACATCTTTTATGTAGTATCTTATTGATGCAGGATCCATGTAACTTTAATGGATCTAACTAGAGCAAAGGGAAGCATGCTATTGCACATCTTATGACTCATGTTTTAAACAGTTATATTTTCTAACTTATTTTGGAACTTGACATTTAAACGCTGGGATTTAGCAATCCCAATTTGGTCCCCCGGTCTTTTCAGTTCTTACTAATTGGAGCAAGCAAAGAAAGTTGTTTTATTTTGTTTTTAATTTTATTTTCTTTACAGGTTACATGTTTTATAGACTAAACTTTTAAAATACTCAGTTATTTCATCATTTTAGATTTCAAGTACTAAATGTAGACATGTATGATATAATTATACTAGAACCTGACTGTCATAAAAACATGTAAGGTGGCACTCCCATATGATAAATGACTATTTTGGTTTTGTCTTTTAATTCGCGGTAAAGAAAAGGTGCTGCATTAAATGTCTGATGCTCTGAATGCCAATCTGCAATATTTCATGTACATGTCAAATTATGCTGCATGGATAAACCCTGAGGATTAGAGACACAAAAGGGCTTTTCCACAGATTCCATTTTGCAATCCCTAATCTAAACCATTTGATCTCCTTTTCTACTGTTTGTGCTCTTCTTTAAAACTATCAGAAAATGTATTTGCATTGCCTTTCCATGGGAAAATGACCTAAAATATGTAAACAAGGCATTAATCCTTTGTGAGAGGGATAATGCTTCCACAGGTATTATATAGGCATTAGTAAGTTTAACAGTATTCTGTACTAGTAAGGACTTGAATTAAACCTTCCAAAACAGGATGAAGTTCTACCCAGGCTGTACGTTTACAGTTACTGTCAGAGTAATTCATAAATCAACATTTTCTTCTGTAATGACATCTTTATCCTTTATTTATGTTGTGTTTTATATTTGTTCTCTCTGTATTTCCTCTCCAGTTATATTACTAGCAAAAAAGGAGGAGGAGGGAGCAAGACAGACAACAGTTGTTTGCCCTTGTTATTAAAAATGTGGGAGCATGGTTACAGTAGAGTAATATATCATTTGTGGAAATTGGTTAAACACTAAGCTAGTTATACAGTGAGGTGAAAAACAAAATTTCCAATTGAAAAACCTTCAGGCTTTTTAATCGATTTCTAAAATGAAGACAGAACAATTTTACAAAAACAACCTTCCATACCACTGTTGTCATGTCTGGTCTTGATGGTTTACTTTGCAAAGATACCAGAGACCAGGATGGCTTGCCAGAAGGCTCTGCCAAGTGAAATTCATGGCAGACTTCCGGCATGTGATCCAGGATGAATCCATTTGTGCATTGCAGGAACACATGATTCTGCAGCCTTTGCTGCCTAAGCTGTAACCTTGCTTCACAGTGCCTGCAGAGCAGACGGTTGTGAAGAGTGTTTGCCATCCATGGGGAAAAAAAGATAACCCTGTGTCCAGAAACTTTGCACTCTAACATCTAGGATGGGCTGTGTCCTGGCAATATCCTGTTCCACTGCCAAAAAGGGTTGAGGGAACCCTTCTAACAAACAGACAGCACCAGTCCAACTACTTATACTTAGAGCAGATATCTGTGTAACCAGATATCCATATGTTCAATGACCACTGTTCTGATATTTTTTTTGTAATGGGACATTCAAAAATCTCCAGAGACAAATACCGCTGTCATTCAGGAAGTGTGGAAGTAAAGAAAAAGTTGGATAAGACTATAAAATTCTGCCTCAACTCTGAGAAACAGGCGTAAATGAACATATAAAGGGAATGCATTCTTGAAGATTTATTTAATTTTTCAAATTTTACGTAGGCAAATCAAAACCTGAAAATAAAACCAAAGCAAGAGCAGAATGGCAGCTGAGCATTATTCAGTCAAATCTGTATTAAAAAACTCATTCTTGCCAGCCTTGCTATTTGATATTCTTTTCTTCCCTGGGGTTTTCTTTTCTAAAAAAACCCTGAAAAAAAATGAAGAAATACTAAGATGCAGTAGCAGTAGCCAACAAGGTCCCCAGGAGAATCCTGCACTCTCAGTTTCATACTGAGAAAATTATTCTTCATTTACAATTATAATCTTTGCCTTCTGTTGTTTGCAGTCATTCATTATTCCTTGTAATAGAGACAGTCAGGTAGCTGATGTTTCCGCCCTTGATATTACTCCTTTACTAATGTTCATCACAACATTTTTTGAATATTTATGTAGCTTTTTTAATATGAGAAATTGCAAATACTGAATATTATCTCTACATCTAGCTTGTGTGGAGGAAGTTTAGGCTACTTGCTCTGCAGGATAGATAGAATCTATCTGGATTCTCACTGGAGGTCTGCCATACAGATTTGGATGGAAAAATGTCTGTTGTGGGTCCAGACTGAAATACAAATCACATGGAATTGTTAAGAGGTTTTCCTAATTTTTATTCATAAGCTTCTACAAAAGTAGTACCAGAAATGCACGGATTTCCTGAAAGAGCTCGAGATCTTCCCCTCACCCCAAAACTTCTGCTGGAAGTGGGCTAAGTGCAATAGAAACAAGTATCAGAATGTCATCCAAAAGTTTGCACGCATGGCAAGGGAATTGGGGTGCTTGTGAGAGAAAGAATAATGATGACATTTGTTATTTGCAAAAATGAATAGAATTTCAGTCTGAGAAAGAGATATCAGATATTATTTTTTAAAGCATATAAGTTGGGAATGGTTATTTGGCAAAACCACCCAGCTTTGACAAAGACATATTTCCAAGGAAAACTCTGACTCCGAAAGCATCCAGAAGATAGGGTGTATATTCCCAGCTAAGCTCGATTTCAAACAACAACCAGAACTATCGACCAAAGCAAATTGTTAATATGGCTAGAATGGCTTTGAGAGATGAGATGTAGTCAGAAAAGACCCAGTATATGCGCTGTTAATAAAGGCAGAGTTACAACAAATGACAACTGTATAACCCAAGTGTGTTTTAAACAAGCTGGTGCAGGACTAGGTGACCTAATAGCATAGCAGATGTTGAGATGTCAGAGAAACATTGGATTTGTCAATAAACATTTCCAACTTAGAACAGGGAATAAAAGTAGTATTACTAAAACTTACAAAAAGTTATGTTTGTTTAGCAAAGAACAAAATGTGTCTTCTAGAAGACTCAGGAGCTGCTTTCACATAGGCTTGACTTTCCCAGGAGCTGCCTCATTCAGGTCCTTTCAAAATTAGTGTCTGAGTTAGCCATTTAAAGTGAAAGGGGAGAAATGTACTGCCAGGTGGTTTTAAGTTTGTGATAGTACCCTGTTCTCAATGTTCTGAGACACGGCACATTCTGAAAGAAAATTCTCTACATTAAAAATATCCTATCTAATAGAATCCAGACCGCAGCTAGAGATAAAGTGAATTGGGTGTACTCATAAAAAGCATGAAGAAGGAATCAAGAGGAAATCTTAAGGAAGGAATCTGTCCCTATACCACCATGATTCACCTTGCCCTTATGGGCAGGCTGCTTTGGAAAGATTTTAAGGAACTGAAGGACACTAATGAATTTTCTTTAGGAGAAGAAGCATCACCTCTGGTGAAAGTCCAACAAAATTATGTGAGGACCCTGTTCGTGTATAACAATAGCATCTACCTCCCATTGCACTTGATGCAAATGAAGCCAGAAGCTTCCCTCATCGAAAATGTTCGCTGCTGCCATGCAGCATCTTCACACTAGATGGGTCTTCTCCTCAATGAGCGTGAGCTTTTGCTGTGAAGTAGTTGCTTTGAAAACCACAGCAAAAGTGACTATTCCCCTTAGATATTTATTTTCCAGTTGTGTAGGTACAATTTACATACATGTTTAAACAAATATACCTGTGGGCTATAGTAAGTGTGTAAGAGGAAGGCAAGGAAAGGGAGTGTATACAGGGCAATCCTTGTTGCAAAAGATAAAAGTTATGCATGACCTAGCTGCTTGGTGAACCCTAGTATTGCTTGCTAGGCCGCTCTGGTTGCATTTAACTACTCCTAATTGATTATTAATTGTGCAATTCAAAAGTAAAATTAAAATAATGTGGCAACATTGTCCTTAGATTTCTTAATTATTTTATTATTATTACAAAATTTTAATAGAAAGAGAAAGAAATCCCTAGACAGTTCAAAGGTTAAAATGGAATTAAGAGAATTGGTACCTTGGATTCGACCGGGCCGGGCGGGGCCGCGGTTTGCGCCGCTGCAGGTCACGGAGCGGCTGCGCGGGTTTGAGTGGCGGAAGCGCACATTACACTATAGCTACCCTGGCACCGGTGATTCACATGAAACCACCCCTGTAACACATGCAGGAAAACCGACAACAAAATCACAATCTTAAGGAAGTAACAATCCGTATCATCACAGCCCGGAAGGTTTCCATGCCCTGGCGCTGATGGTGTCACATTAGTATAATTATCAAAGGGCAAAGTAAACTTTCCCAAAGTAAAAATGAAAGTGTAATTAGTAACAGAATCCATCACACGATGCCCTTTAAAGGCACAATACAACATTTCATTTAAGAACAACGTGATGTGAGCTGTCTGTTCTAATCTATGAACAAGCTGAAATTCAAACTATTCAGGCAATCTATCACAGCTCTGGTTGAGCACTGCTCGTGCCCCACATTGGGCGCCAATTAATCTGTCATGGTTTGAGCTGAATGGGCTACTGGGGACATGGGGGACCCCAGATGGGACCAACAGGTGCTCTCCTCTACCCCTCTTCAAAGAGAGAGGCAGAGGAGCGAAAAAGAGACTTACGAGTTTAGAAGGAACTGAACTACTTTAATGAAATATTAATAATAAAATAAAAAGGAAATAATGAAATATATACAAACCTGTGTCAAGCTCCCAGGATGACAATCACAACACTGGCTGCCACTGCAACAGTCCCAGACTGAACTCAGTGATGGACAGGAACTGGATTCCGGATCTGCATTCAGGATCGGGACCAAAGGCAGAGGAACAGACAGAGTCCTCCTCAGACATTGTCCACTGAAGAAAGAGGGAGAGAGCTGACCCTTTGATCCCTCAGCTTTTATACTGAGCATGACGTGGATGGGATGGAATACCCTGTTGGTCAGTTTTGGGTCACCTGTCCTGTCCGCTCCTCCCCACAGGTGGGACCCCACTGTGCTTTTCCGCTTCCGACCCTCCAACAGGGGGCAAACAACTCCAAAGTTGGTTGGCCTTGGCGTTAGAGCAATAACTGTAAGCAAGAGTCTCTCTGCATACCATGCCTGGGCATCAACTATAAACATTGGTCTTATCACTCAGAGTGAACATTGTCTGCAAAATATGCTGCTAATTTCAGTAGTTAGAAGAGGCCCAACTAAGAAGCAAAGTTATTGAACAAGATCGCTCTTGTTTTACCTCAAACCAGGACAACAGGTCAAAGTAAATATCATGGCCGGCATGAAAATATTTAGAAGTGTGGAAAGGCATCGTTAGATAACTTCTGCCCTGTAGGGATAGCACAAGAGAGAGAAATTTTAATGTAGCTTCAAAATCCTGGGATTAAAAGTTTAAAATACCTAAACTTTCTGGTCTTAATTGTGTGGTTCTTCATAGCACAATGATCTGGGCACTCCACTTACAGCCGTTGTGCAAGTTGTGATAAAAATGA
This sequence comes from Ibidorhyncha struthersii, assembly GCA_013398815.1. NCBI lineage: Eukaryota > Metazoa > Chordata > Aves > Charadriiformes > Charadriidae > Ibidorhyncha > Ibidorhyncha struthersii. The sequence continues at coordinate 15,650 of VZSZ01011559.1, read as the reverse complement.
TTCATTCAGCAGAGAATAATTCAATGAAAACATCTTATAGTGAGCAGACTTTTGCAGAAGCTATGGTATGCCCTGCGGACACTTTCTGTGCTTTCCTTCCCCAGGGCAGAGGCTCTTGGGGCTGGCAGCCCTGTAAAGGGGTGTCCCTGGATGATCTCATGGCTGTGAAGATGAAGACATCTCGATTTCCAGTTGATGGGGAAATGTGACTTGTTTGGCTTTGGTTATACAGATCCAAAGGTCTCCTGTTTCTTCTCCCCTGTGCGAATGGGCAAAGGAGAGTTGGAGGGTGGAGCACGTTACAGTTGTTCTGGAAGGTAAAGAAATACAAACCAGCACATAGCTGCTGCAGAATAAGTGGAAAGCTGTGAATTTCATTATGAATTTATGAATCAAAATGTGTATTTCTTGGCCCATGATTTTACTGGAGTTGTAAAATCATGTACTTCTCCTTTCCAGGACTACCTGCTAAATACAACTGATTCAAAAAGTAGACTACAATGTCTTTTGTGAAAGAATATAGTTAAAAATTAAGCAAATTACCTGGATAATAATTTCCTGTTGGGTAGAAATAGGTATGTTTAGTGGCAGCTGGAGAGATTTTAGGGAACACAGAGGGTTGCAAAGCCAAGTTCCCATTTGTATGTACGTATCAGTGTTTGTGTAAGTAAAAGCCTGATTATGCTGCTAGCAATCAATTTGCTGGCACATAGACAGAATGAGTTGTTGGGCTCATACTGGACATGCCTACTTTTGAAAATCAAGTTTTCTGCTGGATGGCAGAACTGCAAAAGTTTCCAGGTTTTGTACCGGTTTTAGAAAAATTGCCCTGAAATGCAGTTCTCCACTCCCTCATCTCGCTTCCCTGAATCAGTAACAGATTGCCAGTTTCCAATGTCTAGGAACTAAATGATGTGAAGACTTCTCACATCCACACTCTAACACCACTTAAGGCTGAAATACCATAAGAGAATTCTACCTCTTGCAAGTCAGAATTTATATAATTGACTCAATTGCTGAGCTTTGCTTACCTTCTCCCATATACATAAGGTGACAAAACCAGAAAGATGACTAGAGTATGATGGTTGCACATTTTTTTAGAAAACTGGATACTATGTCACTCTAATTTTTGTCATTCAGGAAAGCATTCTTGCTTATATTCCATCACACTTAATTAAAGAATATAAAACACTGACCAGACTTTCTCACAATCAAAGAATTCAATACAATAAAAAGCGGGTAGGATTTAAATTGCACTGTGGATTTGAGAGAGGCATTTAAAATTTAGCACGCTGCATCAATTTTTAAGACTTGGGTAATCTTGCTTTAGCATTTATTTATATTGCAGTTCTTAACTTTTACTTCTTTCGTTGGCTATGAAAATGGAAGGTCAGTGCTAACAGACCATTAAAATACTGTGACAGAGATGCTGGCAACTTCATCTCAAATGATGCATAAGGACAGGGACTTGAAAGATATTTAAATCACATTGGTTCAAACTCTTAAAATAAAATATACAAATATTTGACAGTGCCCAAAAAATTACCTTTGTTAAAAGAACACTATTCCTAGGACAGGCGGAAATACAGTTATATTTTTGGCTTCAGAAACTTGGACTGCTTTCTTAGTAACCTTTCTGTTGCTGTGCCACTAGAGCCTGTAATAAAAAAGAAAGATAGCTTTATATAGCATGGCTCATTTTCTGAGACAATAAAAAAGGAGGTCACAGGTGATAGTTCTGTCAGTATTCCCATGTTTAGGTAACAGATCTATTTTTTCTATTGATTTCATGTAAAACCACTGATTAAAAACACCAAACCCAAGCGATTTAGCTTATATTAAAGTGATTGTAGAAAAAAACCCACAGTCTTCTGCTTTCTCTAGGACTGATCAGCTTTAACCTGAACTGAGAAAAACATTTAAATACCTGTTTTTTATAAGATCTATTTATTTCAGAGAAACTTTGAAGTATCCATTTGCTCAATTCCTTTGCTCTTCATTGCACAGATGGAAATAAACTTAGGTATGTATGCAGGTATGTGGGCAAGCTGTTCTGCTGGAGAAGGTTTTGTATGCCTCTGAGTCTTTGGGAACTCTTTGTGCTGTTCTCGAGGGAAACAGCTGTAATAGCTGTCATAGGGACAATGTGGATATGTATAAGATGGTTTCTTAACAGTTCCAATAATACAAATGCCTTCTTTGTGGTGGAAGTTTTAACACTCCAGTCTAGAAAATCAATGCAAATTTATTGAGAATTTTACGAGGGAATTGCTCTCTTTTTTTAGTAAAAAACAATACCCACCTGTAGCATGGTTGTTTACCTACAAACATAATTTTTATAAACTACATTAAGAGGTTTTATGAGAATCATGGTTAGACGAAGGCAGTTCTCCAATATAATTTTATATCCTGCACAGCCAGGACAAGCCAGATATTCTCAAACAATACCTGGATGACTGCCAGATCCAGAGGAGATATACTGTTATCTGTGATCCTGAGACATCATCCCATGAGTTATTACTTATTTTATCTGAACCTGTTCCCTCATCCTTGGGTATAACATAAATAAAATCTTTAATAAGGCCAACTGAACAATCAGAGGCTGCTTTTGCTGAAGGTGAGAGTATTCTCCTGTAAGATCTGCATGACCTCCCTTCCTTGCTATGCTCTCCTGGTACAAGAGTAACACTCACAATGGGATTAAGTGCCACACACAGCTTCTGGAAAACAAGCAAAACCCTTTTATTTTCCTGACAGACAAGTAAAAATGCCAAGTGACACAGAACCAGAGAGAAAGTTGGTTTCTTTTGAAGAGAGACATATTTCTGACACTTTTTACACTGGATCCCTGCTCTGCTCTTTTAAGTAGTGTGGACATTTGCTAAAAAAACAACTTATATGTCAGAGGCAATGGAGAAGAAAATCGAGGTAACATAAAAACCTACAGAAATGATCCACTGCTTGGCCTAAACTGATAATACTGGAGTCCTCTCCATTTTTCACTGTGGACTGATGAGACCTCTGTAACGTGAGAGAAAATGCTGCATAGGATCACAGTAACAATTTTGACATAAGAGGATTTAAACGGAGGAGCTATGGGGAAACGACTTCTCAGAACAAACCTGCTACAGAAAAGTACTTCTCACCATGGTGCAGCACAGCTCACCACTGATTGCTTTCTTGCTTTGTCTGCCTTTCTCATCTTGCTTCCTGAGCCTTTTTTCATTCAGTATATGGTCATATCCTTGGATTATCCTTGGTGAGAGCTTCAATTCACATTTTGTGTCAAGCAGAATTATTAAATCTGGAAAGTGCCTCCAAAGCAGCATACATATCAGTCCTTCCTTGTCTCACGGGTGCCTGTTTGAACACCTTCATTCCAGTTTTACATTTTTCTGAAATTTGTGGTGAATCTTTGCTTCTTCCTGCAGTAACGCTAAATTCTCTTTCTCTCAAATATTAGTCCCCAAACTTGTCTTGCAGACTACTCTGCTCATTCACAGCAAAATTGCATTTGATTCAAATAAACATGAAGCAAGGATAAAGTTTAGTGCTTTCCTACAGCAAAAAGTCCAGTTCATATTGTTTTCATATCCCAATGCCATTTTGTTTAAAAATAAGTGATATGTTTCTTTCTATAGTGTAACAATAAGCTAGGATTGGATTCCTCATTGGGTGAAATTATTTATTTTATTTTATTTTATTTTATTTTATTTTATTTTATTTTATTTTATTTTATTTTATTTTATTTTATTTTGTTTTATTTTGTTTTGTTTTGTTTTATTTTGTTTTATTTTATTTTATTTTATTTTATTTTATTTTATTTTATTTTATTTTATTTTATTTTATTTTATTTATTTTATTTTATTTTATTTTATTTTTATTGACTTATTTATTGAGAATGTTACTGTTCTTATAGGTATCTTTTAATCTGTTAATATCTCTCCACTCCAATTAATAATATATTTTCACTGGTTGAGCCAAATAGTCATGTTATCTAACTATCCACTCCACCCATCAGACTCTGCAGATAGGTTATTCTGTTGACTGCAATAAAGGGCAAATATGCATCACTTACTGGGCTATTCTTAGAAAGGCAAAAGTACAACGCCCTAAGAGATTGCCATAGCTATTTCTACCACATCTTCATGTTAATGTAGAAACTTACTAAAAATAGTGAAAAACAGAGGAGAAATCTACTCCTCTTTTTCCCTGGAGGTTACTACAGTTTAACATCATTTGTATGGTTATTTCTTGTAACTCCTTTCTGGTCCCCAGGGCACCTAAGCCATGAACCAGAACACACTAGCAAATCACTAGCTAACGCCGCAGATGGAACAGGATAATCATTTTCTGTTTTGCTATGAAATGTGACTTCCAGCTTTAGGCCAAAGGAGGAAGAATTCAGGGAATTCACCACACGCAACAGTGAATTATACTTATGCTGATTTGCCTCAAAATGCCAGAAGTCAAAAGGAGGAATAATGGGTCAGAGGGCTTGCAGCCAAACACTCATTTAGGATAAGGAGAAACAGCAGCAGGTGTACAGTGAAAAATGTTAGTCTAATAAGATACCTTTTTCCACTGAAAGACCCCGAACAAAATCAGTTTATACATCTCTTATGATGGTGAATTTGAGCACAAGGGAAACGAACTTCTCCCTCACCTTTGCTGTAGGCAGCTAGAGCTGCCACAGCACTGCTATCTTCTCACTACGCTGAAGTCCAAAGTGGGAGGTGGAAAGGCAGAGGAGGATTTTTCCAAAAGTTTTTTTTTTCAGGTTAGGACATATCACATACTGGTGGCCCGGAATACAGAAGGGAATTTCCAAGCTGGGAGCAGTGAAAAGCCACTAAGCCCTAAAGCCCTATGGATCCTGTACAGTCCTTATTTACCCCCTTCGTGTTTTTGATACTGTGCTGCCAGGTTTTGGGGAGCTACTCTACACAGCACCAATACCAAAAAAGCCCACCAAAACCCATAAACCACAGTCTGCTGTATAAGGACAAAGTCACCTTATATAATACTGGCTGTTGACAGTGAGCCAGGAGGGTTAGATTTCTTTTTATTTGATTTGAAAAAGCTGTTAGCCAGACATAAAATATATTGTATTACAGTCATTTACATGCTCTAAAGTGCCCTTCACTTGTGGTATCTCCAGTGTTTCAAAGAAAGAGATTCAGATGTAAACTAAAAAAGATAATTTTAAGGTCACATTTTAAAAGATAAATAAATAATTTTCTTCTAGTAGAGAGTTCTGGAGAGCTAGATTTTCCCTGTTAAATGGTGATGCTGATAGTGGTAGAAATTCTTCAATTGCTCAAGTGCCTTCAGCAAACAGAGATGAATCCTCCCTCACAGCACTCAGAACAACACTGGGCCATCCCCCCCTCCAGGCCACTGCTGCAGTTTCCAGTTTCTGGAAATCTTTGCAATAGTTTCAAGTTCCTGGAAATCTTTGCAATACTGTCATTTTCATGGTAGGATGTGGTCTACGGGGGGTAGGTGGGAGCACATCCTTACAAACTCTGTGCCTTTAGCAAGTACTCTTGCTCCTGTGAAAAATAAATGGATGCATTTAGTCATTATGACTAAATTGGTCTAATCTGATGTTGTTTTGTGAGAGGCTTTGCTTTTGTATGGCTCGTTATACATCTGTTTCCCTGGAATGAATAAAGAATCTGTCCTTTCTGCCTTCATCTGCAAATCAAAATCCATTTGCTGTGTTTCTGTTGTATTTCATTTGCAATTTCTGATGAAATTCTGTGAGGCCCTGACCTGCAGAAATCAGCACTGAGCCCTAACACTAAAGTTTCAACAGCAAGGAGAGCTTCTGAGGTATCTTTGCACACCCTTCCCGACCCTACAGACCCTCAAACATCGGAAGGTAACCCACAGAAATGGCTTTGGGAAAAGATACAGATAAAGATTGTAAGGTGGACTGGGTTTTATGTGCAAAATATCTGGGGTTTATTGGTTTTATCCAAAAAAAGATTGTGAATAGGCCTCAAAATGGATGCAGAAGTAACCCATTTCTACTTAAAGCCTCTATATATTGCTGGAGCAAGGTAAAAAGGTCTCATATAAACAATTATGAGACCTACCAGGGCAATCTATAATCGTCTATTACAGGAAGGCACACGTCCTTTGAAGTCACTGATGTTGCATCCACTTGCATTGCGGCTGTGCTTTCAGAAATCCACTTTCACAGCTGAATCAAATGTTTGGTAAATGTGTTCAGACTGTAAACATATTGTGTTGACAAAGATAACATAAATTTGCATCAAAGCAGCTCAGTCACAAGCTGTTTGTAAAATCAGATAGACTAAAACCAATCTTTTTCCAAATTTTTGGTTTCTGGACAATGTTGTTTACAACCTTTTACAGCTGCTCTTTGGGTTTTTTAAATTCTGAAGTTTATCACACTACATGCTGTAAAACACCATGATCATATTTTTCTCAGAATTTTCTCATGGGTCGCCTTCAGCATCTTTTATAAATGAACAATGTTTTTCAAGTCTTCTTCCTCTGAACAATCCTATTTAATACATGTGTTTATTGATGCATTTCTGTCTTTGGAAGAGAAATGGGATATAACAATAATTGTACACCATCTGGAAAGTGTACAGCCCAGGTAAACTGGCAATGGGTTTCTTTCGCTTGCAGCTGGACAACCTAGTGAAATTTAGGCTCCCCCCTTGCAGCCTAGCTCCTCACAGTGTTTGCCTGAGACTGGACATCCTCAGAAGCGACAAAAGATGGGCAAGGGAAGGCAGCCTGCCCGCAGGGACATGGGCACGTCTGACATCTGTTTTCAGAAGGTTTTCAGGGTGCCCGTGTGGTCCCTCTGCGTGTGAAAATTTTGGAATGTGGCAGAGGCCTGGTAAAATACAGGTGTGTTGAATACTCCTCATAGCAGATAATGTGTGGAAAACTTTGGACCTCCAAAGATTTATAAATGCGCATCAGGCCCCTGAACATGGAGTCACAAGAAACCAAAACACAATAGCTTCTTTCTAAGGCAGCTGTGAAGCAGAAGGTCATACCCAGTGGATGTGACCCCAGGAGAATCAGCTTAAGGTCTAAGTCATCATTCGCATGGAACTTCAGAGGAGTGTGGAGATCATCTGGGAAGAAGCACGGATCATGGGCTGCAACACCAAGCCTGGCCAAGGGGCCCCCTGAGGATTGAATGGAGGATCCGGTGCAGCACAAAACAGCACAGGGTTTGTCACTGCAGCCTTGGCTGCACCTTATAAAAGCATAAGGTCTTGCCTGTTACTCTTTTTCCCAATCCACATGCATAGACCTGTCTGAGCCTCTGCTGTGTCACCAGCAAACAAATCTCTCCTTTGCTGTATATTAAAAAGCCTGTTTATTGTCATGGATCTGTTATGGGGCACACAGTGGAGCAGCAGATACCCCCGGAGGAGACTTACCTCAGGAGACAGGCATCACAGTGTGGATGAGCAAGCCAAGTACCATCTTCAGAAGTTCCGTAGGTTGCCAAAGAGTGTTTTTATTGCACTATGAACAGGCAGTACTTTATTCCTCTGCTGAAATATTCCCATCACATTAGCATGCCTAATGTTCCCTTTTTGACCTGAAGGTCTTCTAATTATGCCCAACTTCTGTGGAAGTAAAAGATTGTAGTACCTGAATTTACAGTGATCCTGACAATGTCTTGGAGGACAAAATAGTCAGCCTGTTTCATTGCCTGCCTATAAGTTGTTGGGCAAACAGGATGTTGTTGTGAGTAACAAACCTCATCTGCAGTAAGATGGGTATGTGATCCAGATATAAGACAGTTCTTGCATTGTCATCTATCCCATCTGCCCTGGGAAAAGGTAACTGGAGCCTTGCACTTCCTGAAAAGCTGTATGACATTGTCTGCTGTAAATTCAGAGTTTGTAAGCAGCCTTGTGCAACACCTTGGAGACCGGTCTCAGTCAGTCCCAGTCCCAGGTCCTGGCAATATCTTTGGGTTAAGGGCATTGCCGCAGGAGGCAGAGTTGTAGCCTGTGAGCCTTGATCTTCATCTGCAGGTGTTACAGACTACAGTCATGGATCTATAGTTCATGAGGGTGCAGAGACTCTTTTTAACAGTAACGCACCCCCAAGGGGTTGAGGAAAACAGAAAATAAGATTTAATCAGTGACACCAGCTGATTACTTGTGTGGTCAGGGAGGAGGGTGAAGGTGCTTGTTCTGCCTGTGGGACTTCTCCAAGAAGTACCTACAGAGCTTCTGACTCAGAGATGCTGAACCCAAACATGTATCTTGTTCTGATGCTTCTAAAGAGCTGGTTATTTGTTAAATAAAACAAAGTAGTTAAACCCTTCAAAAAAATGACAATCCACAGTAATGTTTCATGCCCTGCAATTCAAGTAGAGTGTTGCTGCCTTTCAGCTGGGGAGCGCTGGACCTCAGTCAGTGAACTCAGACTACATCCCTGCTGTTTTCGTGCCTCGCTCTTTGCAAGAGCAGCCTGCCTGTCAGTGATGTGTGATGCATTTCACAGTACTGCAAATTGCACACTTGCCACTAATCAGTTGAGCAGTCTACCCAGCTCTATGGGGTTAGAGAAATTTTGTAAGGCTGCCCATGAGGGTCTCAGTTTCTCCTTTTTTTTCCCTTCTTTTCCCCTATGCTTAATGCCTCTCCCTGCCAGTCTGGTATCCAGTCCTGCCCTTGGTGATGCTACTTGGCTCCATGGTGGAGGCTGTGCTGTGAAGTGCTTCAGCAATGCACTAACAGCACCTGGACAGGCAATGCCTGACAATCATTTTCTCTTTTGCTTGCGTAGAGCCTTGCTTACCTTCACACTTGGAGCAGTTATGCCCTGCTCCAGCACTCGGAAGAGGAGAGCAAGCAGAAGCACCACTGGCTGCAGAAAAGAGGAAAGAGCATGTAGCCTACCTCCAGCCTTTCCAGGTCCTCACTGGTGGGACAGGACCAAGAGAGCAGCAAAGGTTATGAGATTGCAGCTGACAGTTTTTGTATCAGTGGGTGTTGGGGAAACTTGGGTAAATATACTCTTGATACTATTGGTACTAATAAGGTACTATCGGAGTAGAAATATGTTGCCCATCACTACTTAGTCTTGAGCAAGTGACTGATGGCAGGAATGAAGGGAGGAACATGTGACTATGGACAATGCTGTTAAATCTTTATGTGGACTGGGAACCAGTTTCCTTTAGTAAAACACTGCACTAGCTCACATGTTTCTTGAAAATGGTATGAGGGAAGAGCCTAAACAATGTAGTTCACTTTGTCATTTTTCATGAAGACAGACAGTACAGTTGATTTATAATTTACCGATCTGGTTTTGAGCCCACTTGTGGTACTCCAGCACCCCATTTCACAGAAGAAAAAAAGCTTTTTTTCCCATCTCCTGGGCATACTTTTCTCTAGAAGCAGTAGTCCCTACAGAAACAATCCGGTTATTTTGTTATATTTGACAGTTTTACAGCCATCGTAAATAACATGAAGTGACCTTAATATGAACCATGCTGGCACCCTGCCCTCTCCTGCCTCGGGTCAGACCGAAAATGGCAGGAAGTTCACAGCTTAAGAAAACATTCCTGTGAACATGCTCTCAGTTTAAAATCAGATTAAGGGCCCTTTTTTTTTTGCCGGGATTCTTTAAAAATGTGTTTTCCAATACAAAAATAGGTTATTTGTAAATGAAATCTATTTATGTAACTCAAAAAAAAAAAAAAAAAGAACAAAAAGAAACATGTTTTGAAATTGCCCTATATGGATATTTTTTTAAGAACAAATTTCTCTTTCCTTCTCTGGAATTACTTTTTCTGTAGAAATTTAAGCTGACTGCAGTAAAACTACACCAAGTGGTTAAAATCCAGTCGGAATAAAATGCTTTAAGTATTGCGAAATTCTTTTTCTTTGATCTTGTTGATTTATGGAATATTTTAAAATTATCATCGTCTTGACTGACAGTAAGACATCTTCCTAACACTTTGAATGTTTTTTAGTTAGAGAAATGAAGCACAGAATCACAGAATAATTGAGGTTGGAAGGCACTTCTGGAGGTTCCCCTGGTCCAAACCCTCTGCTCAAAGCAGGGACAATTCAAGCAGGTTGCTTAGAATATTTTTTTTTATCTATGATAAATAGCTGCTTAGAACACATCTTTTATATATATATGAAGGTAATTAGGAAAACCAAAGCAAATTAATCAAGCCATAATAGATTCACATAACAGCAAAGTAGAAACCCAGTCAATACCCAGCTTTCATACACATGATTTCTCCTTCGAGCTCAAAGTAAAGAAAGCCTGGTATTTTGTCTTGTAGAGGACTAGCAGTTACAGAAAGATTTATTTTCTTTGCAGTGCAGACTTCAATACCCAGTAACACCAGTGTTCACTAGTCAGCTCCCTTAGACATATGGGCTGCAAGTTCAGTAATTTTCTGTGCTGCTTCTGTTGCATAAAAAATGATACTAGTCTGTGCATTGCGTACTCATGGCATGTTGAAGGACTAACTCTAGTCAGACCTGTAGGGAACCAGAGAGCAGATTTCCACAATCACTCTGGCCAATACAGCATTCTACCGACCACCTTAAACTGCAGGTTCACAAAATCCCTGTGACCTGAGGCAATCCAGATACCGCAGAACATGCCAAATCGGAGGAATAGAAAGTCAATTAAGTCTAGTTTTGATTCTGCTTTAAGTTCTGTGGTGTAATCTAGAACCAGAAGTTTCACAATATCAAAATTCTGGATTTAAATAGAACTGATGAAAGCTGCTATGCTTATACTCCATTTCAATGCGTCCTGAAAACACTGGAATTCTGCCACCAACTTCACTAAAAACAGAAACTGTAACTTTAGAGGCTATATTGGAGCCTCTTTGTTTCTCTAATGCCATCATGAATGTTGGGAGGGGGACAATTTCCATAAAATCCATTGAAAAAATCATTGAAAGGGAGAGAAGGGATTGTTTAGATATCTATGAGGATTTAAATTTGTCCAAACAAAATGCAGGGGGCATCCAGAATGTCAGCTTGCAGTGCTTGGGATCTATCCTTGAAATCCCACCTGCTGAGATCATACTTCCAATTCTGTTTACAAAATAAATCATGCGTTATAAAACAGTATTAATTCATTGCTATGCCATATCTCATCTTGTGAGATTTTTGAACTTCCTGCATTTGAGTGTCAGATATGTTCCAAAAATACTGAAATAAGACATAATAAAAGATTGCCCAATATTATTCACTTTCATATGATTTATTTTATTCTTTACTGTCATTATTCTAAGCACACTTTATATTACAAAGTTTTAAGGGCAGCTAAAATTTTTAGAATGTTGTCAACAAAATTTGCCTCTGGAAATAACTAGAAAGAAGTAGAAATTGTGGAAGTTTTACTTCCTTTTAGCATATAGCCTTTGCCATCTGCATCATTACGGTTGGACTCGATGATCTTCAAGGTCTTTTCCAACCTAAACCATTCTGTGATTGGTTTTGTATATGTTTTTCATAGCATATTTATCTTCAGGAAGACAAGAAATGGCTTTCTGACATAATCATAATATAGCAACAGACCAGAGCAGGGGCACATTGATATAGCATCTTTTTGTAAATGTAGAATAAATACATTTCCTGTGCTCAGAACACGAGGAGGGAGGCCTAAAGGGAAATGAATCTGCAGAAATCAAAATTTCTCTTTCAATAATTATTTTAGGACAGGTTTGGCAACGCCCTACTCCCTGAAGAAGAAGGACAACCTGAAATTCTTACAGGTGGTCCCAAATCTGCCTTCAGCTCACAGAAAGGAGAAGCCCAGCCTACCTCATGTAGTCCCCTCGAACTCCACTAGGACTGAAGTTGCACCTCTGGGGGGAAGTTGTGTCCACTTGCTGGCAAACAAAAGTTGCTCATACCAAAGGGTGACTGGGTCTGATGTTTGAGCCGACATAAAACATATAACAGAAAAGTATGAAGGTGAGGCAACAGGTGCGGAAACCTTTGAGGTGCAGGCCACTGATAAAAAGCCAAGAGGAACAAGCAATACATAGATTAAAAGAGAGAAAGAATGCTGTTCTTCTTAGCAAGATCAGTGAACAAATTGCATACCATCTGCAATGCAGAGATACAAATAACTCCTAGAAAACAGCCTGGTCTAGGGAATAAGCTTCTGAACAGATTCTGGAAGAACAGTTTTACCAATTGTAAACAGGATTTCACAGGACTAAAATAGTGATCTTCCATTTAATACTAAGAGGAATAATAACAGTCAGGGAGGATGGCAGGTCTGGCTGGCTGCAGAAGCATTGTTGGGCAATGTTGGATCTGTCCAACATGGCTGCTGTCTGCAGCCACATCTGTCCCCCTCATCAGGAGAAAAGCCACAGCTACGTGGATCTTTGTAGCATTCAGTTAGAAGTGGCAAAATGAAAAGCATCAGGACAGATGCCTGAAATGTTACAGGAAAGTCATTATTTACTACAGTTCAGGATCAAATAAAGAGTCACACTGGCAAGAGAAGAAAATGTTTTGTTGAAGCAAATGTTAAAACACAGAAAATATATTTCACCTGGCAGCTTGTCATATTTCACTGAAGTATCTGAGTGGGCACGTGAGTTCATAGCACAAGTTGAAATGATGCCTGCTCTGATATCCAACTCGATGGCAATAGCAGAGGCTGGATGGGGTTGCAGGTCCTTGCAGAGAGACTGTGAGCACACTTACTACTCACCCTTTCATCCTAGAAAGAAAAAGGAGACTGAAAAATCAAGACACTGAGTCAGAGATAAAAGAGATGGCAGATAAAGCCTTGAGGTAGCAGATAAACCTCCAAGCAAGCATTGAACAGCTGCACACATGCTTTACACAGAGCCAAATCTAGAGTGAAGAAGAAAATGAAGGGAAATAGCCTATATTTTTTAGTGGAAGTTTGTTGGACTGCACATAAAATTTAAGGATAATGCATAACAGATGGCAACTTAATGAGAAGGGAGGCAGAACGCAATTTACAGTATACGAACTGTTCTATGAAATATCAGGGCAAAAGAAAGAGCTGAAGGGACTAGGGCTAACTAGCAAATGATACAGGAAGTGAAAAAGCTGTGGCCTGTTTGAGGTAACTGAGGACCTGCAGTGGTTGGATATGTTCTGGCCAAGTGTGCCAGTGTGCTCCCCTCACCCGCCCCCACTCAGCCTGACCTTTTCCTGTAACCCTGCTCAAGCTGTAACCACCAGTGGTGGTTATGATGGATGCGTCTGGTCAAAGTGGATTCAGGGAAGACGGATAACAACACAGTAGCCAAGGGCTAATTTATGGCCCTCACCTAACCACAGTGCCGGTCAATGTCCAACTCAAGCCAAATTTGCAAGAAACTAACATCTGCAGTCAGTATGCAAATATGACTATGAGTCAATCATCTTACCCCATAAATAGTGAACAGCCCAAGAGCACTTTGAGCTCTCCTGCATGGCAGCGGGCTGCACGCCAGGATCTCCCCTTCAGTAGGAATACCTTTCAAGGTTATTCCTCAAGGTTGAGAGATTCTTTGCTGCAACAGATTCTCAATAAGTGATTAATAACAGGCTAACCTTCGAAATCTTAGCTATGTGATATAAAGGATTGACTGCATATACATAATCCTTTAGATACAAACCACTGACCAAGTCTGGGACTAGGATTGGATCCAGCCACACCTAGACTCCTCTCTGAGGAGGAGTTTAGAAAGCAAGGGGGTCCTCTCTGAATCTCATAACTCAACGGGAGCGTCTCCCTTACAGTTTTGTCTGACTCTGTCCTCTATGCAGTAAATTACCTTGCCATCAAATCTTGTTAAACCACTGTTGCATTTACCATTGAAGTTTGTTAACTCACTGTTTTATATCAATAAAGTATATTGTTGCTTCTCTTTTGCGAGTGAAGTGCCCCACTCTTTCCGCGACTGCAAGAGATAAGAGAACGTATGCACTGACAATAACGTATATGAGAAAAGGGACAACATGTACAGAGGGATGGAGGACATTAGCACAGGTGCAAGGTCAATGCACAGACAACCAGTAAAACCAGAAAAAAAAGAGGTGTCTGTAGGAGCGCTCCAGAGTCCTGTATCTGAAACCCAGCAAAAGGAAGGTTAGAAATCAGAACTATATGGGGATGCACTTGTGTGTTAAAGAAAAGGAAAGAAATCTTATTTCCACTACTTTGAAAATGCCAATGTAAAGGAGCAAATAAGAAAAGGGTGATACTATAGTTACTGAGAAAGTAAATATACAAAAGGCAAGCAGCTACATGCTACAATTATAACCCTCTGAAACACCTCTAGTCTTCCTTCAGCTGCTCCTTGATATTACAATGTTTTGGCTGTTGGGCACATGCATAACCTCATGAGGTCATGACACTATTGAGGTACTTGGAGTGTTCAGCCACACTTGACTCGTGATAGGACTATCAGACCAGGACCTCCACTGACCCTACCTGTAGATCCAATTTCCTGAGAGAAAAGGAAAAGGACCTCAAATCACAGTCTTTCATTTCTCATTGAGGTGTTCTTAGCACCTCAACACAGTGATAAGGTGTGCTTAGGTAGGGAGGTTTGCTATTAGGGCTTCTCCATTTGTATGAATACACGAATCCATACTTACTGGACCAGGAAGGACAACTCCAACCCATTTGTCAAGGCACTAAGCTAGGAGTGAGCATTATCAAATGAACACTTGAATATAAAACCAAACCAGAAATCTTTCTGGGGTAGCCTAACTCAAGGATTAAGCTCTAATAAAAGAAAATGTAGGTAGGAGTTTTGAGCTGAAGAGAGCTCCACCGTTTGCCTAATGCCTGCAAAGGAAACCTAAGTACCACTAAACTAGAGCGACAGTGTCCAACCATGAGCACTCCTCTCCCTGAAATCCATAACTGAGCAGCACCTATGCTCTATATGCAATACATGAGGAGAATAATGTAGCATCCACAGGAACCAGCCTATGGAGCCAATAGACAATGTAGTTAGAAAATAATAAGGAAAGTACAGTTTTATAAGTATTGCATCTGGATGTGTATCATGCCTAGGCGGAAACCAGCAACTTGAATCCAGGGGTCACAGCTCTGATTCTTCCCCTGGATGCCCTATTGTTGTTTTTTTCAGGCCACAGGTGAAAAAGAACAAGGAACTCCCTTTTTTATTCAGAGTCCAGAGATTAGGTGAGTTTATTAAGAGGTGATAACTTGCCTCGCCTTCCTTTCTGCAAGATGGCACTTCAGCAGTCTGGAGATGAATGGATACTATGAAAAAGGAAATGGATAAAGCACAGAATTCTTGTGGAAGAGAGTCCAGTTATATTTAACTTTAAAAAATTGAAATAAATATCTGGGAGGTTCTTTATTTGGCAAAGTAAAACAGTATGAAATTAATTAGAATGAATTTATAAACAGCAAGAATTATCAAGCTGGAGTCAAGCTGAAAACACAAAAAATGAAAAAAGAAGCATTTCATAAAATTAATTCCTTATGTCTGCAGCTAAGAATATTTTCCTGCATCTGGTGTACTCTTTTCAGCAGTTGTTTTGCTAAATGTAGAAGGAAAGTAGTAAGCCCCAGTGGTTGTTATTAATCATACAATCATTAAGGTTCGAAGGGAACTTTAAGATCATCAAGTCCAACCATTA
>VZSZ01011558.1:35358-56053 GCA_013398815.1 Ibidorhyncha struthersii | reverse complement strand
ATGTCTTTCTTTTCAAAATGCATACTTGCACTCTAAAACATAATGCCACTCCAGTTCCTAGGAGAGATAAGTATTAGTTGTTGTTCTCTAGCTTTGTTATTAAGGAATACCAGATAGGACCTAATCTTAGTTCTATAACTATTCAAAAAATATATACAAGTAATATGTAAAACTACACATTTTTTTTCTAGAAAACAGTTAAAACAGCATGGATACTTTTTATTTCAGTTATTTCAAGAAAGAGTAGAGGGGGTTATTGTATTTATTTTAAATTTTACTACCTGTCTGGCTTCATGTTCTATACATCTCATTTTCTTGATTGTCCCAAAGGAACAAAAGTTAGACAGCGTCACTGAAACATATTTCAGCAAAATAAAGCAATATAACACAGGACATTCAATCTGATATAGTGGAGAATGAAAATGAATGGTGACAATTTCATAGACTGACAAGGCTTTTCAAGACAAAGTGTGAAAAGTTTCTTAAAAAAAAAAAAAAATTCAGTATATCAGGTAGTTTATTCCAGATAATGGAAATGCCCGGTTAAAGTTTGCGTCCTGTAAGTATATTATAGCCTTAGACTCTGTATTGGGATAATTTCCAATCTGTACTGGAAAAGTGTCCTGCCCTTATAAAACCATGGAAAGTGTCCTGCCCTTATCATCCCTCATGTTAATAATTAAAGATAATATATTTACACAGATTCTTAACCTTCTCTTATTTCTACCACTTAAAACTTAGAGAATGCAGAATCCGGCATGATTAATACCAAGAAAAAGCCTTCAGTATCACGTCATACTTCATTATAAACACAAGATGCTAGGTCAATATGTATGAAAAACTTGTAATGAAGTTATGTCCATCTATTTGATACTTTCACCCTGTTATGCAAAGAATCTCAGCCTTAAAACTGTGAAAGGATTCAGGACCTGGCAAAGTCAAAATAGTGAACAAACTATGCTGCTGCTGTTATGGTTGATGATGGCTTATGAATCTGAACTGACAATGAACGCGATTTTTTTCCATGCAAAATGTTAAAAGCATGAAGGCTTTTTCTTCTTCTACCAGAGCAGCAGACATAATATCAGAAACAGGATGAAGTCCTGCTTGTTTCTGCAGCAAAATATTCAAAAGTATGAGTATTCTAGGGTCACATCACAACTCTCTTAGTTATATTTTACCATAAGCATTTCTGAAATAATTATGGGATGAAAAGTCAGTGTTAAAAAAATACACAGGAAAAAATAAAATTTTCTGGTGTGATTTCTTCATGCCCCACTTCATTTACACAACCAATTTGGAAGAATGCTTCTCAGATGGAAAGACATTTATGATTTGTTTATAGGTTTTGTTAGACTTGTATCTTAGTCTGTGATGTGCTCCAAACACTTTGATTGTCTATCTTTAGCAATGTGCTTTGGAAGCAGGTATCTGACTAACAGAATAGTCATATGCCTGTGAAAATGTGAATCAAATGAAACTCATAAACAAGATAAAAAAAATCTTTTTTTTTTCTGAGGAAAGACAGGATTTTTCATGTTATAAATAAATGATGTTATTAAAGACGAACTTCTGTTAACCATAACTTGAACTGCAATTAGGTTATTGATCTAGCAAAATAATAACAGAATCATTCCTAGAGCCAGCTGAAGGCAACAGCAAAGTGTATCCGTGCTCAGAAAGTGGATTATCAGAGGTGTCAATATAATCAATGACTTTCTCTCTTGATCCCTTACATACCTGTGCGGCAATAGGACAGCATGTGCATATGGAAAGGCTTCCTTCCTCTGGTCTTTCCTCTTCCCTGGTCTCTTTTTATGCACAACGCAGCCAGGGTCCAGTCCCTTATCCTTAGTCAATTTTGCCTATAAGCTAAGAAGCTTTGAGTGAGCCTTTGACAGTCAAAAGAAATTAGATGCATTTTCCCCTAGATTTTTCTATGGGCATTTGTATTTTTCAGTAAGCTATTGGTAGATGATAGATTGACGTATCAACAATACTTTCTTTAATTATCTCCAGCCTAGCCAATATGTCCAACTTCGAAAGCACAAGTCATAACTACACCTCTCTTTTGTCCCCCTGTTTAATTCAGTCACTTTCCAAGTGAATTTCTTAATCACAACAATACTCAAAGTCATCAGGGTGATGCAATCTGCCACCACTTTGGCCAGGTATGACTACCGAAACAGTATATCTTCAGATTACAAAATCAACAATTCAGGAAACATGAGGAAAACAAAATGCAAAAATACCACCATCTGTGTATTTCCTGATTACAGGCAATTTAATTTTGATAACAGTTTTGCTCCTGCATTTATTTAGGTCCACAATGCAAGGTACTTGGACATCTAAATACAGCAAATGAGGTTACTAAACATGTAAGTTACATCAGTTATAGTCACCAAAATGAATCCATATTTATGTCCAAATTTTTTAGTCTTTACTGACTCCTATCCAGAATATCACATTTACTTTCCATTAAAAAAAAACCCAACAACAAAACAAAAAAAAACACAGAAAAACACCAACACATATATATATATTGAAATGCACAACAGAGTTAATTGCCTAACCATGCCAAAGCTCACTTCCTGTAAATACTTAATGACTGTAATTATCTAAACGACTATAGCATTCTGGTAAAAATAAAATTGTTTATTTCTTGCCTCACATAGACGATAAAACGCTATGTTTCTATTACCTCTCCCTCTGCTCGTCTCTCTTATCGCTTATTTGTTCCTTTCTTTTTCTTACCTAAAAAATGTCGAAGGATACAGTGCATTATTGTAAATACACAAACTCTCTCCTGTTTTGATCACTGTAACAAGTGAGAGACTTTCTGTGGTAAATATTAGGAACTTAATCCACTAATCATTAACAATATTGTTAAGGACATATGGCAACAGGACTTAATTTTTTTCAGTTCTTTAACCTCTTCTTGTTTTGGTTACTGGAGCAGCAAAATGGAATTACTCATGTCCTTCCTCCATACTTCATTTAGTTGTCCTTAGAAATTCATTGCATAGTTAAAATACAGAGACAAAATAAAGCTGGCTTCTGCCTTCAGTAACACTGGAATCAAAACCACAGGAGATTCTTGTGGAGGTACACTTCAGCCATTTGCACAAGGCTTGGAAAATGACCAGTAAAACCCTGAAGAAGGACAAGGCTTACTAGCCTATCACTTCCAGTTCTAAACTGCTAGTTTGTATAGTGTTGCGTCTTGTTCCTCTGCAGATCAGCAATAAAACCTTTCTGTGACTATAACTTTACTAGGTTGAAATGTGATAGGGAAGGACTTAATAATAGCAACTGCTATTACAAAATCAATGCTTTCATTGCTAATAGTCATAAAGGCTTATATGGACAATTCCATTCAGACAACCTGCATTTCAAAGCAGAATAACAGGAAATTGCTAAAATTTGTACTTAGCATTACGAGATATTGAATTCCTTTCGTATAGAAACAGAGTGATAATTCAAAGCACAGAAGAATTACATTTCCTCTGTCTGGTCTTTCAAATAAACACCTAATCAGTAAAAGTGAAAAAAGTGTGTGGTTGTGAAAACTGACATAAAATTAAAGAAATAAAAATAACATTAAATAAAGCCAAGAAAATAACTACAGGCTATTCATACCAGGGACTCATGCCAACTATTTTCTGGAATGTCAATGATATACATATTTATATGAGCTATATTATAAATTCCCTACTAATGAAGAGAACGTCTTTGAGTCTTTATTAGAAAGTGAAAATAATTAATAGCAGTAAGGGAGTATTTAGGATTTTTTATCCAAAAAAATATAATGTAAATAGGAAGAGATTGTCTCTTCTAAAAGAACCAGGTAAGTGACAGAAGCATTCACAGAGGGATTATATCAGCATCGTTATAACTGGGAATGTGAGGAGGTCAGAAGGAACACAGGAAAAACAAAATTCTATGTGGAATTTCAGATAAAAACCTTCCCTTGCAGTCTTTACTTTACAGTAAGTTGTTACTAAACCATACCACATCATTGCTGTACTTCTGCTTTAAGTTGTCAAGTCAGCGTGGTAAGTTCCTGTGTAGTGTTAAATTAACTACTTTATTCTGTGACTCTGATGTTCACATTTCCGTGCATTTTTCTTGTAGGTTCAGTAATTCAAAGATCCTCCAAAAAAAAAGACAAGTTTATTAGAGTAATTGAATGAGTTGTTGCTACTATGTAGTTTCATTTCTGGGATTTGACTAAATTGGAGGGGAACATGATGAAAAAAATCAAGCTTGAAAGAAACAATCTCAGCAGGTCAGCTGGTCAAAAGGAAAAGGTTTTGTTACACAAGGAACACAATTCTTGGGACCCTTTACCAGGCCTAAGGACATTTGTACCAGTAAAAGATATCAAGTCTCCCAAATACACCATTGCGCAAAGATCCCAATTCAAATCACTGACTTCAAGCTGTTAATTCAAGCTGTCAGAAATTTACACTCATCATTTAAATGGGACATGAATAAGAAGAATGGCTGGTATTAACACAGCCTTAGAATGAAAATGTGAAAGAATTTGTATACAGTACATCAGTACTCTTCTTTATGAATTCAGTATGTGAATCACTATAGAGTTTGAAGCAACATGGATCTGGACAAATCTTTTTTAAGTTTCTGATGTTCATCTAAAACCACAGTTTAAAGTTTTAACAACAGAAATTAAATGTCTACCTTCCTTTGTCTGTGCCTTCTGAATGATATCAGCTATGAATTACTGCTTCTTCTAAGACCAGTTACTAGTCAGATTAGGTTTCTCCCGTAGTCTATGGAACAGCTTAGACAAACTGTGGTTAGAGCTGTTACAGAGCTATCAGAGCAGTACCGACAGTCTCAAATCAGTATCAACATAGGTTCAGACTTCTTTGAAAGAGTCACTGTATAAGTAAAGGAGACCCACTAGACACAATCTACCCCGAATCCCAAGTTTTCAATGCATTTTTAATAGCACTGACTACAGGATTACCATTCCTGAAGTAAGAATGGTAACAGGTAATTTTTCCTGCTGCCTAGCAAGGTGTGGTCTGGCACTTCTACTTCTCTGTTTTCTAGTGACAAGTAGAAAGGGTTAATGAAATTGCAGTTGGCAATTTAAGCTAAAATATTCAGCTTTAACTTAAACAGAGGAAGAGAAGGTTTCACTCAATCAACAGTGGTGTTTGAAGAACAAAGGAACTAACAGCATCACTTTTCAGCTAAGACAGATGTTTCACTCTGTAAACATTTCTCCTTCTCTCCCCTGATCACTTAAGACAATCTGTTCGATTTTCTTTAGGAAAAGAGCAGTTGAGAAGACGCAGTGACTTTGCCCTATGTGCTAGCCTGTGGTTTTAAGTGTTACCATCTCCCAAGCGTGTTATTTAATTTAATGGTACACTACAAGACAATGAAAAATTCCATTACTGTAATTTTCTTGCATTTCTCATAATTTCTCTGAGGTAGCAACAGAGGTCCATTAAAGCTGTTTTTCAAATGTACTTTCAGATAGATCAGTGACAAACAGCACCATGATGAGAGCTGTGTAAGTTACATAATAGCTGCCAGGACTGTATGTCTACAAAGGCTTCTCTTTAAAATGCAAATTTAAGACTTGAAAGGAAAGGTCACATCCTCTGTGGGAATAAGCCAGCACCATTCTTCAGCAAAAATGTAATAAATTACCTGGCTGCACTGTTTCTCTGCTTAAGCCAGTTCTTTTTTTTTTTTTCACCTATGTGATTTATGCCAAATACTGGGATGACAGAATGTCACTATAATTGGCAATTACAGAAGAAATTTGTCCAGTATCAGCAGACTGATGGTTTATTAAAAAAAAACACAAGCAAACAAACAAACAAACAAAAATCAAAAAACTTAAGAATGGCTGCATTATTGCTGACATGAAACAACCAATTAAAGTCAAATAGGCCAGAGTCCCAAATCTGCAAGTATTCAGGACACAGTGATGACAGTGGACTACAAACATACGTTGAAAAGACAGGTATTTTAACAATATAAAGTTAGAAACAGGTCGTTTATCTTCCAAATGGCATGAAACTCACTAGGAATAACCAATATAAATATCATATCTAAATGATATAATGATAAAGTAAGTTAAAAGAAACATACTTTAATATAGATGTCTTTAATAAATATTCTTGAAAGAAACATAGAAGTTTATTTGATGTGCTCTCTGGCTACACTCATCGGCATTTTTTCCTATGTATTTTCTCCTAACTTTAACACTAGATTTTCTAATGTCCTTAATATTACTTCATAGGATAAACATCCATAAAACTGAACCACCATTTGACCTCTTTAAGATATGCAAATTAAAGATAGTGCCGTATTTTAGTTCTTAAAAAAATAAAATGACAACTCTATTAAGTTTTATTTTTAAATAGTGAGAATCATTATAGAATAAATCACACTGGCCTCATGAAAACTGACATACCTTTAAATATTTGGTGGCAACTTGAACACGGAACATGTTTTTCTGTTTCTTTTTGATGAAAGTTTTTTGTTCTTTTTTTGGGGGGGGGAACACATATTGTGTAGCCAAATGCTATAAAAAGTGTTTCCACAATTATTCAATAAGAAGCTGTTTACATTTTGGAAGGTGTCAAAAGCATGAAGTTTCTATAGGATTTGCAGTCTGTAATTGGCTGTGGCAGATGGGATACAGTACTAAAACACCTGATCAGGGATAATACATTGGAAAACTTTTCACAGGCATTTAGAAAAATTTGGCTTAAGTGGGAAGACAAATCTTTTAGTATATTAAATTCTCTACACACAAAAAAAAATCTAACCAGAACCAAGCAGTTTCAATATCAAAGAAACAATTAGCTTAATTATGTAATATTCCGAAGAGCCAATATTAAGCGTGGTGTGATAGCAACATTTTTTTTGCTGTTAGTGAAAGAAAACATGAGAGTCGTAATGTAAAAAATCATTTGTTTGGAGAAAATGAAAGGCTCAATAGGTATTGTCATTACTTCTGTGTATCCAGACTGGGTACATCCATATCATAACTGCTGTGAGACCTGGTAATTCATGGCCATGTGACGCTCATGTGTCAGAAGAATCTTTGTGCTGCGTTAGAGTATATCAGTGAGCAAATAGCAGACCAAGACTACATTCTGCAAATATAAATCCACATTCCGATTTATATGAAATTCAGGACATTTATGTACATATGCAAGTAAGTACATTAGACATAAATAACAGTACGGAATTATGACAATATAAATTATAAATCCCAGAGAATCTGTAAGGTACCAAATAAGAAATTAAACTGTAGAAAAGCTAATTTTGTTTTTTCCATCCCCTTGGAAACAAAGGAAGCAATGTAGAAAGGATCCTGACATCTTTTAAAAAAAATAAAAACGAAACAAAAAATAAACCTCAAAAATTTATAGTGTCTTGTGAGTTCACACAGCTTCCTCCATAGAACTATGTTTCAGCAGCACAATCTAACCTCTTCAGTGGTTTCAAAAAGAACAAGAAGTCACCCTGTTTTAATGTTACTGAAAGCAATTACTTCAGATCTAAACTCAGCATCTCTTCTTCTCTTAATGTTTTCCTCACAGTTCAATTTACTATGTAAGATTATTTTAAATCATGTGAACCGTTTTCTTTTTAAGCAAAATTGCATCAGGTTTCAATAATCTGAAGAGACACTCATTCCCACTCAAATAATATCTGCATCATTTGCAAATGCTTTGTGTGATAAAACAGGAAAATTAATGTGCTCTGAGTTTGTTTGGTTTATTTTATTTTTTTTTTTAAAGTGATCCAAAAAGCCTGAAGAATTATTCCTGCATACCAAAGACTTAATTTTACCTTTCATTTGTTTGTATCAATGAAGTGTAGAAAATTGGTTTGGGGTCACCAAAGTGCCAGTAAACTGCAGTGCATAACATTTCTGTACTATAAAAAGGTAAGTTTCAGTCTGGAAAAAATGCTTGGATTTCAATTAAATGAATAATATCTATACTGAAGCTATTGTCTGCTAAAGTCAGATTTGCACTGATTAATCACTGAATACTGAAAGTATTTCTGTCTTTTCACTTGATACTTCTGACAGAATAGAGCAGTAAGCAATATTAATTTGGCATAATTTTGGCTGTCTTATGGGTGATCTAAAAAAATAAACTGCTTCAGTCGCCATTGAAGCCCTTTGAACTACCTGAAAAGTCAGAAAGGTCTTCATTAATTCAGACCTATTGTACAGAGTGACTTAGTTTGGCTTCTGATTTAAAAATAAATCACACAGAAAAGAGATTGAGATTTCGTTTTTGGTGTAAACTTCTCATATTTTCCCTCAGTAGGGAATTTTTGCCCACAAACCCACAATCTCTTTTGATCCAGAGAGTTTTTTAATCAAGTTCAGGCTAGTTGAATTTTTATGCTGCAATGCTTTTGTTTTATTTGTCTAGTCTGAAGATGTTTATCTCTTTTCAAATTAGCGATTTGCAGGTACTTACACTTTTCAGTAAAAAACTGAAAGAGTAGATCGTCCATTATAAATCTCACCTCACTAAAATAAATTGCTACTTTTACACATTTGTGTTTGTAGGAGGAGTTGCACACTCTTGGTATGCTCCTTTGATGCAATCACTGGAGCAGTATATAACGGATATTTTACTATGTTTTCTCTCCTGTTAGTCTTCAAAACTACTGTCACCTTTTTCAGAGATAATGGACACAGGAGCACAGAACAGTGAAGGACTGACCACATCAAAATTAGCAGGTCGTGCAGGGCAACAACAGCAGAAGAGGAGTAAAACAGTGCCTGCCAGGGAGCCATTATCTGTACTATACATATATTTTCAGCTTAGTCTGGTCCCAAGGAGTGAACACTTGCTAGTAGAGGGAGCACAAAAGCTGACCAAATTCTTGTTTAGTTTGATCCTACAGCATCCAGTTTGAGAACTTAGGGACTCATGCTGTAGTACAAAGCTGAGACCAATAAATAAGAATAACAGGGTGATTTAGTTGAAAACCTCCCTATATCAAGTATTGTACTGCTATAAGTGCATCTGTACAATGCCATTAAAGATGGTTTATCAGTTCCTTGATATGCCTTAACTAAACGCCAACATTTCGGGTTTTGTTACTTGACTGGCTAGAACAGTTTGGATAAAAAAAAAAAAGTTAAACAGATGAAAACTTACATGGGTATTTTGGAATGACCTCTATTGTAATTTGTTTGGTCTCAGTTACCTCTACTTCGATTAATTTGCTCTGAGTATAATATAAGATCTTACACATTTCACTTAATCCTTAGATTGGAGAACAGTAATCGGCTAATTTTTAACTCCCTGAATTTATTTCCTTCTCCTCTGCTCTCCTCTTTCACCTGCTATTACCCATTATCTGACACACATATCCTCAAGTTACTAAAATGTACTCAGATGATGCTCCTTTAAAAATTAATTATTTATTCATTCTTTTATTTCTCTCCATGTTGACCACAAATTTTAAATAATGTCTGAATCTATGTTTATGAGATATATTTAAAAAAAATCTTCCTCATACCTACATTGCCACCAATCATATGCTTTGCTATCAACTGTGGACTGCTACCAGTATCACATAGAATAATGAGATTCATTAGACAAAGTTTAAAAAGTTATATACATATACATGGAGTGGGAGAGTTTCAGCAATTTTTTAATGTGTTTCAAAAGGACCTGAAAAAGTCAGAGGACCTGGCAACAAATGACATGGCAAGGGCTGAGGTACTCAGTTGTTTTCTTTGCCTCAGTCTTTATCAGTATGGCGAGCCTTCAAGAATCCCAGCTTCATGAGACCTGAACTAAAGTCTGGAGCATGGAAGAATTCCCCCCAGTGAAAAAGGACCATGGGGGGGAATACTTAAACAAAGTAGACATGCGTAAGTCCATAGGACCTGTCATGTTGCACTCACAAGTCCTGAAAGAGCTTGTTGACATCACTGTAAGGCTGCTATTGACTGTCTTTGAAAGGTCATGGTGACTATGAGAGGTTCCTGAAGACTGAAAGAGAGCAAATATCACTTCTATCTTCAAAAATGACAAGAAGGAAGATCGAATGAACCACTGGCCAGTCAGTCTCAACTCAGTTGCTGGGGAGGCGATAACAGAAAATCTTCCTGGAAACCGTTTCAAAACACCTGAAGGACATGAGGGGGACTGGAAGTAGTCAATATGGATTTACAAAGGGAAAATCATGCTAGCCAACCTGATAGTCTTCCACAATGAATTGACCAGCTTGGTAGATGAGGGGAAAGCTTGGATGAGGGAAATGCATGAGCGTGGATCAGAGAAAAACTTGTTACCTTGAATTTAGAAAGGTTTTTGACATTGTCTCCCATAACATCCTTATAGAAAATTTGACAATGTACAGGTTAGGTAAATGGACAGTACAAAGCACAGAATCACATAACGATAGGGATTGGAAGGGAACTTTGGAGATCATCTAGTCCAACCCTCCTGCTAAAGCAGGTTCACCCAAAGCACGTTGGACATGAACGCATCCAGGCAGGTTTTGAATATCTTCAGAGAAGGAGACTCCACAACCTCTCTGGGCAGCCTGTTCCAGTGCTCTGCTGCTCTCAAAGGAAAGAAGTTTTTCCTCATATTAGTTTCCTGTGTTCCACTTTGTGTCCATTGTCCCTTGTCCTGTCACAGGGCACCATGGAAAAGAGTCTGGCCCCATCTTCTTTACACCCACCCTTTAGATAGTTATAAGCTTAGATAAGATCCCCTCTCTGTCTTCTCTTCACCAAGCTAAACAGACCCAGGTCTCACAGCCTTTCCTCATAAGAGAGGTACTCCATTCCCTTGACCATCTTTGTAGTCCTCCAATGGACTCTCTCCAATAGTTCCCAGTCCTTCTTGAACCGTGGAGCCCAGAACTGGACACAATACTCCAGATGTGGCCTCACCAGGGCAGAATAGAGGGGGAGGATGACCTCCCTCGACCCGCTGGCCACACTCTTTTTAATGCACCCCAGGTTACCATTGGGATTCTTGGCCACCAGGGTACATTTCTGCCTCATGGTCAGCTTCTGGGCCATCAGAACTCCCAGGTGTCTCTCTGCAGAGCTGCTCTCCAGCAGCTCAGCCCCTAACCTGTACTGATGCATGAGGTTATTCCTCCCCAGGTGCACGACCCTACACTTGCCCTTATTGAATTTCGTTAAGTTCCTCTCCTCCCAACACTCCAACCTGTCCAGGTCTTGTTGTATGGCAGCACAGCCTTCTGGTGTGTCAGCCACTCCTCCCAGTTTTGTACCACCAGCAAACTTGCTGAGGGTACACTCTATCCCTTCATCCAGCTCATTGATGAATATATTGAACAAGACCAGACCCAACACGGACCCCTGGGGAACACTGCTAGTTACAAGCCTTCAGCTGGACGCTGCGCTGCTGATCACAACCCTCTGAGCTCTGCCATTCAGCTAGTTCTCAATCCACTTCACTGTCCACTCATCTAACGCACACTTCCTAAGCTTACCTATGAGGGTGTTGTGAGAGACAGTGTCAAAAGCCTTGCTGAAGTCAAGGGTGACAATGTCCACTGCTCTCCCCTCATCCACCCAGCCAGTCATGCCATCATAGAAGGCTATCAGATTAGTTTCCCCTTGGTGAATCCATGTTGACCGCTTCTGATAACCTTCTTTTCCTGTACATGCTTAGAGATAACATCCAGAATGAGCTGTTCCATCACCTTTCCAGGGATGTTCCTAAAGTGTCCATAAAACTGACTGACAAGACAGGTCCAGAGCATTGTTATCAGTAGTACAATGTCCAGTTGAAGGCCTTTCAACAGTGGTGAGTGCCAGGGTCAATACTGGGGCCAACACTTTTTAACATATTCTTTAATGACCTGCATGCTGTGACAGAGTGTTCCCTTGTCAAGATTGTAAGTGAAATAAAACTGTGAGGAACAGTTGATAGATCGGAGGGTTGTTCTGCCACTGAGAAGGAAATTGACAAACTGAAGAAATGGGCTGAGAGGAGTCTTGTGAAGTTCAACAAAGAGAAAATGCAAAGTACTGCTTTTGGGGAGGAATAAGCTCAGGCACCTCTACACACTGGGAGCTAACTGGCGGGAAAGCAGCTCTTGGAGTCCTGCTGGTTAACAAGCTGACCATGACCCTGTAATGCGACTTCAAAACAAAGAAGGTAAACAGTATGTTGGGTTGCATTAGGAAAATCCTGGCCAGCAGTCTTGGGGAGTCACCTGTACTCAGCGCTGGTGAGGCCATAACTAGAGTGCTGCTTCCTGCTAGGGTCTCCATGGTACAAGACAGAGGTGAACTTACTGTAATGAGTCCAGTGAAGGGGTAGAATGATATTAAGAGACTGGAGCATCTTTCATATGAGGAAAGCCTTGAAGAGCTGTCACTATGCAAGAGAAGGATCAAGAGCATCTTATCAATGTGTATAAATACCTGATGCAAGACAATGAAGAAGAGGGAACCAGGTTCATTTCAAGTAATGCCCTGTGACAGAATAAGAGGCAATAGGCACAAACTGAAACACAGGAAATTTCGTCTGAACACAAGAAAGCAGTTTTTCACCTTTAGGGTGGTTAAATGCTGGAACTCATTGCTGAGAGATGCTATAGACTCTCTGCAGATACTCAAAACATAACTGCACGTAGTCCTCAGAAACCTGCTACAGCTGACATTACCTGAACTAGGTGGGTAGACTAGGTGATCCCAGGAGGTCCCTGCCAAAACTTCAACATTTCTGTGATTCTGTGTGATTCAGTCGATAATGTGAGCTGAAGCTATTTAGATTTTCAAATGTTAAAAAAACACTGAGCAAACTACTGAAACAAAAATCACAAACCAAAAATGCTTTCACCCTCAGTAGAACTCATATAACAAACTCAAGAACAGAGAGAAAAACATATTTTTAAGGTCAAATTATAAACCCTTCAACCTAACAGTTAATAATTGAAGTGCTGACATAACCTCTACCAGAATTCTGAGACCATGATTATAATCAAGATAAAGAATGACGGGGAATCAAAGGTGAAAGAACTGTGTATATTTCACAGGAAGGGGGAGACAGGTCTAATAAGTTAGAAGCATTAGTGTCCTTCTGTACAATAGAAATTACATGGCAGTGGACAGGCTTGCTGTATGATGCAAAACATAAAAACAAAGAAAGAAAACAGAATGTTAAAGGGAATAGATTTCATGGCTTTTCTACTTCAGTAAAACAAAAGCTTATCGGAATCACTAGTGAAATTTCACTAATGGATACAAAAATATGGAATTGGGAGTATTTCTGAGACATTTTTCAATATTTTATGCTCAGCTGTCTTATACCTAAATGGGTGTTTAAGCAAGAATGGACATTTTCAGGCTGCAGTTCGAGACTATCTATTACTGCTGTACATTATTTTCAGAATTAATTTCAGCTACAATTATTGAAACATTTTCCTGGTAATTAGCAACTGAAAAGATATCTGATAGAGTAACAAAAAATACAAAGAAAAATTTCACAAAATAAGGAAGAGGAATAAACAGTCATGTTAAAAGAGAAAAAAATATTTACCTTTGTTCAATTTAGTCATGTTATCTAATCATTATATAGGAGATAAACTCAGAGTTGACCTAAGGGCACAGAAGACATTTCAGCTCTTGACAAATATTTATTATTTCATTTAGTTTGACAACTTTCATAACACATTTTGAATGGTATCTTGTGTTATTTGTCAGCTCAACAAACAATTCATCTAATTGCTGTCCATGGTGCAAAGCTGTAATGCTGGGATAATAGAGAATAAATCATATCATCCACCTTTTAAAAATTGTATTTCAGATGTTATTCGGTGTGAGGTTTTTATTTCACAGTCATTTAGGGTTCTTATAAGACTTTATTGTGTTGTTTATTTATCATACAATGATGTTGACAGCAGGTTTCCTTTTTCATAAACATTTTATGCTATTACTTAAACAATTCTGGTTGAAGAAATCCATGTCAGCAAACCAGAAATACTAGGGAGAAACTCCAAACTGATCTCTACCTTTAACACAAATGATCTGTCCCTTTTCCACACAGTTTAGTATTCATTACTCATTCTGAGATGACACCAGCTTAAGTATTTAGGTGATATTTATGACCTTTCCCAAAAATTAACAGATCCATAGACTTTTTTAGAGTTGAATAAATTGTTTCTTTTTGGATTCTGTGGTCCTTAGGTAGTCATAATCACTAATCATACTTACTTAGCAAAATTTTGGGGGTTTGGGCACTTTGGGGCATTTTTTCCATTTACCTCTAGTAACACCAGCAGAAAGGGAAACTTTCAGCTATATGGCAGATGGCAGTCCATTCATACTGAGAGTATGGAGGCTGTGTGAAGTCAGTGGGTGCCTTTGTGACCATGAGTTTAAAATGCTGCCACCAGTAAGCACTCCGCACTACAGTATTCTGCAGGCTACAGTACAGCAGTGTGAATGCTTCTTTCTCTTCAATTTATGTCTAGCTATCCAAGCATCTGCTTTGTAATTGTAATGGATAGGAAAGTTTCAGAAAGCTTCCTCCATTTGACAAGACAACTTCAGGTCTCTGCTGATAATTCGAATTCCTACTAACAGTGCATAAAAGCATAAGTTCAGATCTTTTTTTTTTTTTTTACTGCCTTAGAAGTGAGGACAATGTGATTATGCCTGAGTCTAACAGACTTGTAGAGAGATATCCTTTGATGAAACGTAGGTTGCTTAAATTTTGGATGTCTGGCTTTAATTTCTCTGATGTTGCTATTGTTGCATAAAAACAAAACCAAACAAAACTGGGCTTAAGAAAATATGCAAGGNTAACATTTAGTGATAAATAAATTAGAAAAACCAATTTAAAAATACCCTTCAACAAGCATCCAACCAAGAAAATTTAAAGTTGGCTTTTTGAAGGCACACATACTGATAAAATGTGACCTTTGTTCCTCATGGAAGAGTAATACAAGTGGCAATAGCATGTCTAATGCAAATTAATTTGAAACACAAATAAATATTCTGAGCGCTTTCAGTATTTACATCACAGTATTGCTAAGCACGTTTCAAATAATGTAGATGTAAAGCTTAATATCAAAGGCTTTGGAAGATGCTACAGCTCTGAGATGATAACTAAACTGGAGAGATGATTATCAGCTTTTAATAAGAAATTCAAATTCACTGTTCTGCTACATATAGAATACTGTGAGAGCAGTCCTTGAGTATGCAGCATAATTAAACCTTACAGTTAATGATCATCAAGAATATTAATCACAGCCTTGCCAGAAACTTCTACGTTATTGCCAATTATCACACTTTTAATTATTGATTCTGGTCCTGAAAAACAGAAACAACAGCACACTTACGGAGGCACACATCATCTTCCCTTCAGACACCTCTGCTCCTCCTTTCCTAGTCGCCAGTCCTCTCGCCACATGTTGGACTCAGTCCCCTCCGTGTGATGATAAGTGACACAGGGCACTGGGATCAGCACATAGCAGCTCCTACTCAATTGCTCCGGCATGGTCTCCTCCACCAGCCAGGGCCGTATGTCCTCTTTCATCTCTCTCAGTCTTGCTCTTTTTTCCTGCTGGGCTCAGGCGAAGTCATTTTAGCTTCAGACCTGCTCAAGGCAGCTAGTTTTGGTGCTACCCTGCTCAAGTGGCTAGTTTTTCTTCAGCGTTTCTCCTGGTCTGTCATCCCTCCTACCCTCGTGTCCTTCTGGTTCCTCTCCAACCCCTCCTTGGTTTTCTCTCTTGCCCTGGCATTCCTTCTTATGTCTCCTGCTATTCCTCAGTGTCCTTCCTGCTCTGGCATTTTTCTTCTCGCTGTTTATCACCCTTTCTTAAATAAGTTTTGCAGAGGCACCGTAAACTCCTCTGACTGCCTCACATTTGGTGCACCATGCATCTGGTTTGTCTGTTGAGGAGCCAGCTGGAAAGGGCTGTGACCGGCACGGGGCATATCCCCCACCCCCCCTTTCCCTGCAGACCCTGCTGCCCAAACCCTGCCCGTTATATCTGATACAACTTTGTCCTGTACAGTCATGATCCAGAGATGTGCACGCAGCCCTGCAGGCACACTGTCACTGCCAGCGGCCAGTCATTCTGATTCTTGTTCACTGTATAAACGCACAGACTGGGACAAAACATCCCAGTGGTGTTTCCTGGGGAAGGTGACGGACAGTACACAGGTGGGCAGAGTGCTGAACAAAGAACAAATACAAGTCGGAAATCAAATGCAGCTTTCTCCTAAAAGTAGAAAACCACAGTCACATTTTCATAATATATTTTTAATTAATACTTCTCAATCAGTATTGAAGAATACTGACTTTGATACATATTATTAAACACTTTGTCTCCGAATGAAAAAACTAAATTTAAAACTAAATTTAAAACTTAAAATTCTGTAAAACTAAAGAAATAAAAAATTGCATAGAGGAAGCTGAGAATATATATGAATATCATTGTCATTTTTGCATATTTTTCTCGGTTCTGCTAACATTAATTCCCTAAAAATAGGTCTGAAAGGTACCTTTTTGAGATGATATTAATGAATGTTCAGATTATCTTATTTGAGAAGCGGTTCATAAAAGCTGTATGAAAAGCTTTCATAAGACACGAGATGTAAAAAAGCAAGATGTACATTTGGATTAAGAAGTTGTGAAAAGACCCACAGAATCACAGAATCACAGAATAGTCAGGGTTGGAAGGGACCTTTGGAGATCATCTAGTCCAACCCCCCTGCCAGAGCAGGGTCACCTACAACAGGTTGCACAGGACAGCGTCCAGGCGGGTTTTGAATGTCTCCAGAGTGGGAGACTCCACAACCTCTCTGGGCAGCCTGTTCCAGTGCTCCACCACCCTCAAAGTAAAGAAGTTCCTCCTCATGTTAAGATGGAACTTCCTATGTTCAAGTTTGTGCCCATTACCCCTCGTCCTATCAATGGGCACCACTGAAAAAAGACTGCTCCCATCCCCCTGGCATCCTCCCTTCAAGTATTTGAAAGCATTAACAAGATCCCCCCTCAATCTTCTTTTCTCCAGACTAAAGAGACCCAAATCCCTCAGCCTCTCCTCATATGAAAGATGTTCCAATCCCCTAATCATCTTTGTAGCCCTTTGCTGGACCCTCTCCAGCAGATCCCTGTCCTTCTTGAACTGGGGAGCCCAGAACTGGACGCAGTATTCCAGATGCGGCCTCACCAGGGCAGAGTAGAGGGGGAGGATGACCTCCCTCGACCTGCTGGCCACACTCCTTTTGATGCACCCCAGGATGCCATTGGCCCTCTTGGCCGCCAGGGCACATTGCTGGCTCATGGTCATCCTGTTGTCCACCAGGACTCCCAGGTCCCTTTCCACAGAGCTGCTCTCCAGGAGGTCGGCCCCCAACCTGTACTGATGCATGGGGTTATTCCTCCCCAGATGCAGTACCCTACATTTAGCCTTGTTGAATTTCATTAAGTTCCTCTCTGCCCAACTCTCCAGCCTATCCAGGTCACGCTGTAAGGCAGCACAACCTTCTGGCGTATCAGCCACTCCTCCCAGTTTAGTGTCATCAGCAAACTTGCTGATGGTACACTCTATCCTGTGTAACCTAAAGTCAGCTTTACAGAGAAACCCACTGTTACTCTTATTTCTTCCAAACAAGTCAAACAAGTATTCTACAAGAATAAAAAAAACAACAGTCAAATATAATTTAACACATTTTGACACCTATGTGAATCCATTTAGTGATAAAAGCTCCTGTTAAAGCAAAGATCTTAGTGGTTTTCCCCAGAAGATTAGGTATTTACATCCAGAAGCTACCAGAGAACATTTGCAGCTCTTTATTGAAGGATAAAATTTGATCTTAAATCAATTAGATTTAAAAAGGAACTTCTCTAATTTTCTTGCAGATGCTTCAGAAACTTCTTGGCACACAGTTCTTATGACCATTTCAGTATTTTCTACACCTCAGGTAGCTGACCTTATGCTTTTTCAATGTGTATTTGGAGCAATGCAAAATACTCTTAAAAATCATAAGCCTTTTGCCCTTTACAAACATATCTGCCTGACTTGCAAATTTTAAAATGGGCAGAGTCAATAGGCTTGGATTCTGAACTTCATAGAAATATACAAACCTCACTTGAAGTAATGGTACAAGTAATGACAAACTTACTGTAGGCATACTTGATTAAAATAGCAGCATAGACACGGAGAAGACAAAATATCTTTATTATTAGATTTAAGACAATTTAGAGGGAGAGAGGAAAAAGAGAGAAAAGGGGGGAGAGCAGATGGGGAAGAGGGAAAACAGGAACAAAAGACAGACATACAGAAAAAACGGTTTAAAATCAGCCTGGAGACAGTGTTCTGGTTGTCTCTGATAACTGTGAACAAGGACTTTGAGGATTTTGTTGTATTATTTTTGGTATTTCTTTTGTCTTTGTAAAAGAAGAAACCTCTTCATATTGACAGTGATGTGTTATGAAAAGAATAACTTGTAACTAAAACCACAGGGAGAGGCCTTAATTCAAAAGGCTCATAGGTTTATGCAGGGTGAAAAAGCTTCTTTCTTTTAGTACAGGGCAGAAAACGTAGTCCCTGTGAGACTAACGGGGCCCGGCAATCTTTGCCTAAGGAGACATAACCTTCACTTTTTCCATAATTTCTAGGACCGAGGAAAGACATTAAAGGGCCGCATTTCAGCAGGCGTTACTGTCATAGACACACTTAGAGTTGGGGCTGTGAGGTATGGCCAAGCAATCTGCTTCAGTAAGGTGCTGTGGAACCAAGCTCTATTTTTATTTTTTTTAAATTGTCAACAAAAAATGTAGATGAAAATAGCGAGAGACACAATGTTAAAAAACCCTATACCCTGAACACTAGTCTTTTTCTAAGCAGCGTGGAAGGAATACAAAGGACAAAAAGCTCATAAAAGAAAAAACATTGACAAACTCCCTAAGTCACACTGTATATTTAAGCATATTTAAACCACAGATGGGCTCAAGATTTAGGATCTTGGCTTTGTAGTGCCTGCTGTCTAATTAAGCTTGTTTTATCTACATTGGTCTTTTATACCTCATCAATGGCATTGAAGCACAGATTAATAAGAAATTAAAAGCACTGCCATTAACTTAGACCAAGGAAAAACAAGTAGATCTCTTCATCTCTGTTCCTGCAATGAAAACAGAACAACTGTGCTAAATCCTGAAATCCCCTTTATTGAGACCATAACCAAGAAAACAGTTACTGAACAGGTGTAAGAAACAAGTTATTCTTTCTTAAGTAAAGTCTCATATCAGTACCAAACTGCTGAAAGTTATCTACAGTATTGTTGCCTCCTCATATTTTTTTTCTGTAGACTTTATAAAGATAACCACTGTAATAAGTGTGAGGATAAGCCTTTCTGTTCTGCAGTTACCACACAAGAATCCTTCAGGAGCTCTAAATGAACACTGTAGAAAAAAAAATACTGTTCATTTGAAAGTCACACTTATGTACAGACTAAAAACTCGGTTTGGTTTACAAACATAAATATATTAGAATTGCCTCTGCTTTATTCAGAACATAGACTGAACCAGGATATTGAAGTAAACAGTCTAAAATAAATTATCCTGTGGATCCAATGGACAGGGTAACACCTGGCTGTTCAGACTGAACTATGCTGAAGAATGCCTACTGCAGGATTCATGAAAATCCAATTTCCTATGACTACTTCAGCTTTTTGGAATATACCGCTAAGATGCCTGTAAGTATCTCTGATAATGTAGGAAATTCTCATGCAGTCATGCTGCAGGACTCTTATTCTTCAAAAATGCATATCTCAGATAAAATTTAGGTTAGTGTCTTCACTGCCTGAGAGCTATTACATGTCAAAAGGAATCATCTGTTTCGAAAATGTCAGTGCATATGTCAATGTACAAGTGCACAGTCTTCATTCACATGGACTTTAACTGAACATTTTTATGCTGCAGATGTGTGCATTTGACTTGAATGTCTACATTTCAAAAGATTTGAAAATAGGCTTGAATGTCTATCTTTTTATGTTTTACTGTATTCACCATCTAAAATAAGTTTTTAAAAAAAGGAATATAAAATGAAATACATAAAAATAACATAATAATAATAAAAATACCTAACAGTGAAGCTTTTGGACATTTTCTTGTCACTCTTCATGTTCTTTCTTTGACATAATTAGCAAATGGTTTGACTCCAGTTTGCACCTACTGAACTGACAAAGTGTAGTTTCAGTTAGCACAGAGGCAAACAGAAACATCACAAGGAGACAGATCCAAAGATGTCACTGGTAGACTGACTAGTGTCATGTTCAGTTAACAAAAAAAAATAATTTATTCAGTGTTGAGGATCAGGTTATTTACCACAGTAAGCAGCAGCACTTAGAATGGAGTGGGAGGGGGAAAGTCTTAAGATGTACATGGAGTGTCTCTGGAGGAACTGAACAAGATAAACTCTCTCAGACTTGGTTGGTTTAGCTGGTGAAATTAATGTTTTAACATGCACATTTACTAGAAAGAAAAGTAAGTTCAACATGTTAAGAAGCTTATGAGAACACCATAACAGAGAGTGATGAACACACAGTAACTCTGCAACACGTTTAAGAGCTAGTTAAACTAAGATCAAGTGAACTGTTGCATGTTGTAACATTTTTTTACTAAATTTATATTTACCTTCCCTGCCATCATTA
>VZSZ01011558.1:429-35339 GCA_013398815.1 Ibidorhyncha struthersii | reverse complement strand
ACAATGACAGAGACAATTTTAGCACCACTTTTTTCTGGTAGTGAGAAAACCATCCATCCCCAAGTAAATAGTCACTCCCGAAGTGAGATAATGGATTACAGCTACAAAGTGAGAAACAAAGTTAAAGGTTTAAATATGGAAGGAAAATGTTTCCTGAGGGTGAAAGAGACAAGTTGACCTTCTTAGTTCACTTTATTAATGTTAACAGATTAGTGAATTATATTAAAAAATACCTACAAAGTGTCATTCTTTCATCTGTACTGAAGTTGCAAGGAAGGCTTTTATAACATATATAGGCCTGATATTTCTTTTTACCTCAACTTTCCCTTTTTTGATGCTGCAGTTTGATTAAAATCCAATTCCCGTAACACTATGCCAATTTTTATGAAAATTTTATTATAAAGTGCCCTTTGAAATTCAAAATACTTCAATCTCCTTCAAATAAAACATCAAATCTTCATTATTTTTAATACTACGATTTTAAAGGAAAAATATCTAAGGAAAATCTGTATGTGGAATCAGTCTTTTTATTTTGTCAAAATATAATCATTCCTGGGATAAGAACTATCATAATAATTTCATTTCACAGTATATTTTCAACTGTGATTCAAAATGAAAACTATTTTCAAAATGTCATACTTTTGCAGGAAATTGCCATTAAAAAATCCAAGTTTTATCCAGCCTCAAATATAAATTAGCTGAAATAAAGCGAATGAAACACACATACACATTTACAGAAGAAATTAATATTAAAATAAATTTGTAAAAGAACAGTCTTGTGAAATCTGAGCAATGCTGAATGTGAATGCTATTATAATTAAAGCAAAACCATTAACTAAACTCCAGCTATAGTGAAAAGCTTGGATGACTTTAAGGCAGATATTAAAAAGAATGGGTTTCTACTTCTGGGTACCTAAGCAAGGAATAATTATAAATGTAGCTCAGTGAAAAAAAAACCCAACACATTCATTACTGGTTTTAAGCTACTGAGCAATATATAAAGCAATCATATGTCTTCATTAAACCAAATTAGATATTTAGCTTTTGTCTCAAAGCAGCAAAATTTTAAGATTTTTAGTGCTATAAAAAAAAAGCCACTACCAGTCCAGAAGTATATTGAAACTAACAGAAAACTGAAGTTGAATAAAACTGGATAAAATAATTGGATTAATTGAATAAATATTGGATTTTATTCATGTCTGTGCTAAGTTGAAACATTGTTTAAAAAAAGCAAATAAAAGTTATATTCAATAAAACAATTTTTACTTTTTACATCAGCAATTCTGGTTTAACAATCTCCATTTCTGTGCAGCTCCAAATCATCTAATTAATCATGGATTTAATAATTATTATAAATATCCATTTCTGAGGAGTTCATCAGATCAAAAGGATATGATTCTCAGTTTACATAAAAAAGATATACATTTGTTCCTTATGAGTTTTTGAGTGAGGCAGGGCAGGAAACAAGGAGAGCTAAAGACAGAAATTACAGCCTTACAGAGGAAGTTACTGTCCACATGACTTTTCTTTGGAATAAATACTTCCCAACATCAGCTATATATTTGGACTAAATCCTGTGATGAGTCATTGCCACATGCCTTGGGTTTTTTTTTCCTTTATAAGCAGTGGTTCAAGTTTTTAGGATGTGAATGTGCTTTCTTTCTTAATTTTGATGAACACTACATTCAGGATGCTAAAATGGCTTCTGAACAAATACGTTAAAATAAACATCTATGCTTTAGTGATTTTTTTTCTCAAAATTTGAACAGATAGGATTTCATATTTGAACTGGTTTGGGCTGAGATAGAGTTGATTTTCTTAATAATAGCTTGTATTGAGCTATGTTTTGGATTTGTGATGAAAACAGCATTGAAAACACATGGATATTTGCAAAATGTCAAGGCTTTCTCTATTTCTCATGCTGCCCCACCAGCGAGCTGTCGGGTTGCAAAAGAAGCTGGGAGGGGACACAGCTGGGAAACCTGACCCCAACTGACCAAAAGGATATGCCAGACCATATGATGTCATGATTGGCAATAACACCTGTAGGACGAGGAAGGAGAACATGTTTAGAGTTATGACATTTGTCTTAGCAAGACAAACTGTTAACCATGATGAAGCCCTGCTTTCCTGGAAATGGCTGGACACCTACCTGTCAATGGGAAGTAGTAAATGAATTCCTTGTTTTGCTCTGCTTTTACCCTTGTGACCCTCTTCCCCATCACACTGGAGGGGAATGAGTGAACAGCTGGGTGGTGCTTACCTGCTGGCTGGGGTTAAGCCACGACGATAATACAGTTTTATTAGACATTACTTACAGCACACAAAATATAATCTGATCTTTCATATTATTTGCTATTCAATCATAAGTCATTGTAGCATTCTCTGAAAGCACAGAATATTGTGAGATAACAATGCCATGATTTTGAAAGCAGTTAAAGGTGTCTGATTTCATAACATAATTTCCCCATAAAAGCTAATGGAATACAGTTTGGACCACAAGCAAAAAAATGTTTAAAAATTACAAGAGAATAATCAAAGTATCAATATAAACTAGTAAGGAATTTGTAAGGAAAAAATTGAAATTTTTTCTTATGTTTTTTTATTTTGTCCACAGTAGGTTTCCAGTTACATGGCAGAAACAGGTTCTACGCATTTTAGGCTTAGAAGAAGTAAAGAGGAAGATGCAGTACACATGCAGACATTTGAATGGTTTCTGAGCACTTGCCATAGGTTCTTGAAAGTCAGTGATGCAATTTGCTTATGGAAATTATGGAGGTGTGAATTCCCAGGGAACTGCACTGCTTTATTTTTTCCTTTCTCCTACACAATGAAGCTGGCAGTGCAGGATAGATTACCCATACTGACTCCCACTAGGGCATTTAAGTTATCTCTTTAACTAGAATTCAGTGATTTTAAATTCCATTTTATGGCAAGCTAAAATAAAAACCCTAAAGAAATTAAAACAAAGTAAATAATTAAAAATAATGGCTAACAGCTGAGAAAGTGTACCCTGGAGAGCATGAACACAGAGGTTATTGAGCAGCAGTGCAATGTGTCTAGTAGCATCCAGAGGTTTTCCTAGTTTTAAGAAATTAAAATATACCATCACTTTATTTAGGGTATTCCTGAATACCCTCAATGTCCAGAGCATTTTAAGTTTCGTAAGTTCTTACTTGATGGTAACTCAGAAACTGAATGAAAGAACTACTCTCGCTCCCTCAGTGAGTCCAAGAGCAGGTTAAGCAGGCAGTGGTTCAGATGGTGCTGCAGGGCTTCAGGGCAGAGTTGCCTTTCAGTTGGCATTACGGCACCAGATTTCATAAATAGGCAACTAACAATTAATTATCCTTTAGAATTCCAACAGAATAAGAAGGCTTCACTTGTTTTGCTAAATCAGACACTAGGTGACCAGACAAGCTATATGACAAGCTTTTTCCAAGGGTGGAAAAAGACCACCTGCTTTCACTTTTACTTTTACCAGTTGTGCATGACATCTTCTGGCTTATGGTGAGGAAAAGCTGAGATGGACTGCCTAAAGGGAAAAACCCTGTCTCTGTGAAAGAACACCTCTTACCATGTGGCTCTACTAAGTCCTGTCAGGAAGTGAAATACACCTCCTCATCCTATCTTTGAACTTAGGCCTACTTCCAATCTTCTTCTTACATTTGTGGTGACACAAAACATGGGGATTTTGGAAATGCTTTGCTTATGCCCTCAAGGGGAAACAGTTCACAATAAGAATGCGGTAAGACCTTCCTACCTCTTAGTTTTCTTTCCAGTGCCTGACTGTCCTTCTCTTGCTCTGCAAAGCTCTGATTGTGAATTCAAGTCTGTATTCATGACATTGATTTATAAACTTTCCTTATTGAATTTCTTTCCCTGCTCCAGCATTATTCTGTGCTCCTGCTGCAGTTTTTTGATATGTGCTGTTGACAACACATGCTGTGAGTGTCAGGCAGCTGATTTTTTCAAAGGTCAGGTCAGTTTAAAGCTTCTCTGTGCAAATTCAAGTTACCATATAGCAAAGTAATGCAGATCCCAAAAATATCTGTTTTTTCACCTATTTCTTGCTCTCCATTTTCACTTTAAGTGGAGGTGTCTATCATACTTAGCTTTTGCTGATTCCTTTTCTACAGTTCTGTGTGAATCTGGATTTTGTCTCACTAACGTACTTAACGTTTGAAAAATGGATTTGAAAAAAACTTCCAGTAATAACACTGAAATTCATTGTCTTGAATGACAGACACCTGTGAGCTGTGAAGTATGTAATATTGGCATAAGAACCTGAAAAATAAAGTCTCTCTGGTCCACAGAAAGTCACAGTATGATGACAGCTGGAGAGTAAGGGGGTTACATACTCAGATATAATTATCTAATCTTAAAGTATTGAATTTTTTCTTAATGGATAGAATTGACCCTGAAAAAAACATGAATCAAACAGTATGAAGAAGTATGATTCAGTTTTGTGGAGGTGTTTATACATTAAAACTTCTTTTTCTTCTGATCAGTGATGAAAAGCAAGCCTTTGGAATGCTTCTGTGCAGGGAACGGGCCCTGGCTAGGTGGCAGCTCCCGGAGCCCGGGAACTGGAAGCTGTAGCAGCACTGTGAGCCAGGAAAGGATGTTCCCAGGGCTTGTGGACCATGAGTCAGCCTGGTGAGAGGGCTGCTGAGGAGCCAGGCAAAGAGCCTGGCAGCAACACAGGAAGATTTCAAAATCTTTCTGATAGCAGTCAGACTTAAATTCTGTCACCCTCGTCCCATCTAATTTTATAAAAAGTGAAGAGGTTGAATAAAAAATATCAGTTTGGAGAAACCATCTTTCTGTGGCAAGGTACTATTCCATTGAAGGATTTTTTAGCATCTAGTGTATTGTGGAGTATACGCTGTATTGGGCATAAGTGCCCAAGTTTTTTGTAGTGTGAGGGCTGCATGAGTGCCTTGTGTGGTCAGGGGCTGCCCTGTGCTGGACACAGCCATTCCAGCCGGCTCCAACAAACCCCTTGCAGGGCACAGCTGACCACCTCAGCCAAGGAGGTGACACCTCTGTGGAAACATCCTCAAGAAAGTGCAGAAAACACCAAGGTCAGAGAAGGAGATGGTTTTCCAGGTGACAGGACAGATATTCCCTCACAGCCTATGGGTGACCTGTGTCATAGCAGATGGATATTGCCAACAGGAGCTGCGACACCAAAACAGAGGCTCCTGGAAAGCCAATACCAGAGCAGAGGAAAAGTAGGAGAAGGAAGGAGCAGCAGACAGGAGCTGCTGTGTACTGACCCCACTGCTGTGCTGCTCCTTGCATCACTGAAGGGACTAGATGTAGGCTGCAGATGTAAAAAGTAGGGAGCAGAGGAGTTTGGACAGAAGGGGTGAAGGTGAGCCTGGGAAAGGGGGGAGGAAAAGGGTTTGTCCTGTGTGTTTTAATTTTTGTCTTTTTTCTTCCACATATTTGAATCGGTAATTATTTCTATGTATTTATCTATCTATACAAATATATAGAGAGATAGATATTTATATAGGTATCTGTATATTCATATAGATGTATAGATCTATAAATGGGCGATAAATAGTTTCCCCAAATCTAGTCTGGTTTGGCCATGGTGGTCATTTGTAAGTGATCTCCCTGTTTCTATCTCAATCCATGAACTTTCTTACTCCCATTCC
The DNA here is from genome assembly GCA_013398815.1 of Ibidorhyncha struthersii. Taxonomy (NCBI): domain Eukaryota; kingdom Metazoa; phylum Chordata; class Aves; order Charadriiformes; family Charadriidae; genus Ibidorhyncha; species Ibidorhyncha struthersii. The sequence goes on along the minus strand of VZSZ01011558.1, from coordinate 29,670 downwards.
TTCTGTTCTCTCCTGCTGTCCTGCTGGGACAAGTGACAGGGGAAGGGGAATGGAGGGAAGGGGACAGGATAAGGAGGGACCAAGGCACTGGACAGGGGGTTTGGCTGTTAGCTGGGGCCGACCCTACACATAAAAATATTTTGTAAAGCTCATTCACTTTTCCTTTTGCCAGAAAAGAAATCACCTGGAGGAAAGGTGTGCCATTCCTCAATAGATTTTTTTTTGTCCAGGACAGCCAACATCATCAGCTATCCCGCCCATGTGCTAAATGCAAGTCTTAGGACTGCCCTTCTTCCATTACTGCTTGAAATAAGCAAAAAAATCCAGTGTCAAAAAAAATCCAGTTATGGAAAAATCCACCGCAACTCTTTCAGTGGTTAATTATCATCAAATTTAGGGTTTGTTCTAAGTCATAAAATTATCATTTTGTATCTTTTTTCCTGATGCCTTACCACTTCAGTTGTGTCATTTCCAACTCCAGCATGCAACCTTTCTCTTATGATATCTTTTTAGTCTCCTTTTTATATCTTTGGATCCGCTACTAGATGCCCTATCACTTTTTTTCCCAAGTCTTCATTCAACAGTGCTTTCCAACTCTGCTATTTATGTTCAAACAGTCTGGATTTCACAATATGGCCCCTGGAGTGCAATGCCATAATACACTGTCAGGGTGTTCATACCATGGTATCTTTCAGGGTTATACAAAAACTAAATCAGAGTGTCCAGGTGTTTCTTTTGTCCTCTGTCTTGTGCAAAGGAACTACAGTGATGAGAACTTATTATTGTACCTCAGTGTTATAACTACTACTCTGTGCACACATGTGAAGCAACGCGTAGTCTTATAGCAGAAGGATATACAACCAATTTTAATTGGCAGCTCCTCTTTCTTAACAAATTTTGTTTCATCTGTTTTGCATTTCTCCACAAGAAATGAAGTTTTAAACTAATGTTCTTTAAAATAAAAAAAAATAGAAATGGAAATAGAATTGTACAAGCATCGAAAAGAAAATCACTTCATGCTTGAGTAATTCAGCAATGTGACTAAACATAATTATAGCATTTGTTAATGTTCTACATTATCTATAACATAAAAATAAATGTAGGAAATTTCAGCCATAATACTTATTTTTAGAACATTGTAAATGCCTGAGAACAGGGGGTTATAATGAAAACTTTTCCTCAATGATAACCATAGCACTGTAATGCTGACGCTTTCAGAATAAAGACTTGAAAGAAAAACCCATGGAGGTTGAATTGGGTTCATAAACCAATGTTCAAGAAAGTTTCCTTCATTCCCATCCAAAATAATTCCTACCGTAGTGAAAAAATTGTGCAGATACTCCAGCATAATAGTTGTCTTATGCATACCACTATGGAGTGAACCTATTCATTTTCTGAAAAGGGTCAGTAATGACATCCTCAAAGCTGAGATAAGCTTTCACATAGGCTCCTGTGGCTTTTCTACCTTGTCAGAACAAGAAAGGAAAGGAAGTAGTAGTTGCTGACTTTACCCTCACTATTTTCAATGCTTTTATACTTAGCTGATTTCCACCATTCTCTCCTTTTAGCACTATCAACTGTAAATAAGGCTAAGTCAGTATTTTCACCAGCAACTTGCTATCTTTGAATTTCCATGACTGTCATTTTTGAACACAGTGGGGTGACTACTTTCCTCCAAGCTGAAGAAAAGTCCCTGAAAGCTTTTGCTACTCAGGAGCCCTGCTATACACTTGTGCACTGACTTTTCATTTATGCACACACTTGTAGGAATAATTTCTCCAAACATGACGGGACTGTTGGTGCACACAAAATCTCTCACATGGGTAGCCTTTAGAGCTTTATGGCTCAAGGCTAAGAACAGCAAAAAGTCACAATGGAATTGCAGTCAGTGAGATAAAACAATCATCTCGTGAACAAGGTTAACAAAAAAAGTAACACAGAATTAGCTCCTGTTTCTTTTTTTCTGAATCTTTCTTCCTTCCATTTTCTTTTTCTACCATTTGGCTCTCCTTTATCATAAAAAATAAATCTGTAATTTGTTAAATTAGAACTCTACCAAGAGAACGTGGCAGAAAGCTACTCTTTGCACCAAAAAATCAAATAAATACAGATTTTGGTATGTACTGACAATGATTGCCAGAATGGTAATAACAAATAAGGCATGAGTTTTTGACATCTCACAGTAAACATTGGCTTCTGGAAACCTGGCAATACCACAGGTCCACATTTCATAATTTTTATGTGAACCTTTCCCAAGTTCTTTAAACTATTCTAATTCTGAGCACAGTTTTACTTTACATAATTAATATTAAACAAACAGAATGTTATGTCATAAAATTCCCCAAATATTGACATAGGAAATTATAATTGATGATTGATATGCAAGTGCAATTGACAGCTTTGGCTGCACTTGGGAACTTCTGCATTCAGTTAAGGATTTTCAACTCAAGGTTATCTTTAAGATTCATGTATAGGGGAATGAAAAATATTAGTTAGGCCTGTTATTCCCTAAGAGTCCTTATACAGATTTGTTTTAGTGCCTGGGACCCAGAGAGTTTTTGTATAAGATAAGGGAACAAACCAAATTCTGAAAAATGTGTTATTCTATAGTTTCAATAGAAAGATTCCTAGAATTTTAAGTGTGATTTACCTTTAATATTTGAACCAGCAGACTCATTAATTTATGTATGCAATCTTCTATCAACACATGCAATTTAGTTTCAAATTTTGGAACAAAACATACCATGAGGAAAAGACCCTCAACCAAATGCCACTGAAGCACTGATGGCTGGATTGAAGTAATGTATTTAAATAACTTCTACTCTTATTTCACAAAAGAAAACAGAAATAATCCTCTTTCATTGTTTCAAAGAGCTGGAAGAACACAGAGAATAACTTTTGAAACAGACACCTGCATTTGAACATTTCTTCTACTTTGTGACATAGAAGACATTAATATGCGAAGTGAGACATACTTTTAAGTATTTTGAGATGAATTAATGAGTCCTGACATAAGATCCAAATATGTCTGTCACAGGTCTCATTTGCAGAAGGTTACCAATTGTTATATTGAATCTGCCTTTCAGAATATGGGTGTGTATATATATGGTTCTTCAGGAAGAACCTGTAATTCTCTCTTTGCGAACGGTTTCTTGCTCAGCTTCTCACATCCACATACTTCAGCGACTCACAATGAAATATATAATATGAAACAAGTTCTTCCAAATCTTTCCCAATGGTATGCCTGTTCTTCTTAGTCCTTCATCTCTGTGGGTTCTCTAGTATATAGTCTAACTATCATATTAAGCAAAAGTTAAAAAAAAAGAACTACGGAGTTGTTGTAATAAATTACACTCCTGTTTTTTTCTTAGACAGTTCCAAAGAATTTGAAAGCTAACCAAAAATCAACAAGTGCCTTAACGTCCTTCATTGAAATCACAGCCAAGTCCATTTTATAAGACAGACACCTCATTCTTTTCTCTACTTTCTGGAGTACTTTTATTCCCAAGAGATTCTCAGCTACAGAAAAAAAAAAAAAAAAAGACATGCAGTTTGTTAAATTCTGCATTTGAACAAAGTTTCCCTCATTTCTGCCATAATTAAACACTGGCTTCAGAAACAAAGTTGGATGTCCATACATTAGCTTTCCTTTGATGAAAAAAAAGGACCAGGTTCCTTTACAATTTTTAAGCTTTTCCCCTTCTTCTTTTAAAAGCAAGCTTACTGATCTCAAAGCAAAAAAATAATTTAAAGTTTATGGCTACTTGATTCATAGTAAAACACAGAAATTGGGAAGGGGACATAGATGTAGCATCAAAATTGTCAGACTATCACAGAATCACAGAATGGTCAGGTTTGGAAGGGACCTCTGGAGATATCTAGTCCAACCCCTCTGCCAGAGCAGAGTCATCTACAGCAGACCGTACAGGATGGTGACCGGGCAGGTTTTGAATGTATCCAGTGTGGGAGACTCTACAACCTCTCTGGGCAGCCTGTTCCAGTATCAAATAAATTATAACTGCATCAGTGATTTAAAGTGGCTAGAAGTGCAAAATTATTTAAATAATGGGTAATGGACGGCTTGCTAACACGTACCCAGCATATTTCCAATGTTAATAAAAATGAGATAATAGTTGTTCATCTAGAGGAAAAAAAAAGGTTTAAAACAACAAAGCACTAACATAACTAGTTTATAAGAAACAAGATTATGAAAGAAAATAAGGTAAACTAAAAATACATTACACATTAATAACATAGTAAGATAATTAACAAAATTAAATAATAAATGATAAATTATTTTATTAGGAAAACTGAAATTATCATGTTTTCTGTGTGTCTAGCTAGCTAATCTTACTGTGTATGAAGTATGGTTGTGATCCCATGGAAAACTTTACAATATTTGAACTACACATGTTGCAGAAGATGTAACCAAATAAATCCGAAAGAAAAGANTGTATCTCTTTTGTGTTTCCCTGATTACACCTTATTGCTTAATCAGTGTTCATATAATAAAATATAATAAATATAATAAAATAATAAATAATAAAACTGAAAAATAACTATTACTGTTAAAATTTTTAGTAAGCAATTGTTGTGAATATATAAATATATACAATGAATATAAGAATATTTGACTGGACATCTCTTTTAAAATAAACAACCTCAGACATTTAAGATTGATTCAATTAAGGCAATAAAAGTTACACAGACAAACAAGCTCCTATTCTCTCTCCCCACATAATAGAATAAAATTGTTAATAGATGAAAGACATGGCGGGGCATCAGCGGTCATATGTGTAGCAACTGAAGAACTACTTTTAGAAATCTGTGGGAGCTTGGGAACCTAGCCTCACCTTTCTGGTTTTGCCTAGGTCTGGTATTTGAGACAGCAACTATATCATTGATTTAAGTGCACCATTAACAACTCAGGAAAAAAAAATAAATTTGTTACCACTAAGAGGAGAAAAAGTTGCTGTCTTTAAAGCAAGTATCACACACAGTGAAAAGGAATAAATTCACTATGAAATACAATTAACATAAGTGTTTATAATATATCAGTGTCCTGATATATTCTCAGAAGTTGCCAGAGTACCCTGATCAAAATCTTTTTCTTGACTTTCTGAAATAGCACCATGAAAAGTTTTGACAATTTAAAAAAAAATATTCTCTGTTGTTCCTTTACCAGCTTTTATCATAAATGGAACTTTCTTATGGTGCGCTGCCTGGTATAATGGAAGACCATGGGTTGCATCAACAAAAAAAACACTGCATAAGTGTTTTTGACCAGAATGGAAGTAGAAGAGGGGAACAGAAAGAAGTGTCAGTCTGTTTATATTTTTATCCCCGTGACAGATTCTGGTTCTAAATTGAAATAAGCATAAAATACTCTTTCGTGAAAGCTTTTAGAAGCAATTAAAATACTAAGCAGACAGCATATGAATCAGTTCCTCCAATTATCCAGTTGCTTTGAAAAGTCAAGGTGGTTGTACGTCCATGACTGGTACTGATACTCTGAAGGTTACTACATCACTGAGGCAGCTCTGCTGATGGCTTTTCTGAGTAGAAGCAACTGTATTTTTTTAGTGAATCAGGCTGTCTCTCTTAATCACAATCCTAAAAATCAAAGCAAATTGAGCTGATAGAAACTTGTATGTCAGGGTTTAAATCTCTCTTGGGCTGTGCACTGTTGCTCTATTACAGAGCATCCTCTTTTTCTCACAATGTGCAAAGATGAACAGATGGTACAGGTTTGGAAAAAATCCCAGAATAGCATTGCGGGATCAGTCAGAATAATAAAGTGTAGGTAAGGAGAACAGAACTCTGACCCTATCAAAATTTTGAGTAAATACAGGCAAAGATGAATAAGTAAACCAGGTAGTGCAAAGTTTATATTAAATTCTATAACTGAATCAACTCCTACTGGTTGTACATTTTTCCAATTTTTTTATTTTATTTTTTCTCTTAGCACTGTCAGTAGTAGACAGTTTTATTTCTGGCACTGCCAGCAAAGTGTCAAACCATGGTAGAGAGGCCCATTAAAAAAATTTCAGTCTGCCATGAAGGTAGTAGTAATGTGTAACAGTTTAAAGTTGTTGTGGTACTTTTTTATAATTCACCAGCATTGCTCAGCCTGGAGAATACTGCCAGATGCACTTTGGCCCAAACATTCACACATGTATATTTGACATTAGCCTGCAAAAAGACAAGGAAAAGCCCTGCTGTTAGATTAACACAGATCTTTAAGTTTGATGTTGTTCATGAAAATATGACAGTATATATATACTGCTGTGTAAAGTATTCTTTCATACAACTTCATACAATGCTGCTTAAACTGGCAGTTTCATTATTAACACCACTCTCAATATCTCATTTGCTGCAAACAAATTCAGTATAAATAACTTCCCATACGATATGAGAAACTGTGTAAGTCAAACTATTCTTCTATTAGAAGTGCATAACATAAAGACCTAAAGATTGTTCAGAAGATAAAAACATCAGAGTTTATGGAAATGATCTCCAGATATTTGTGTTATTTTCAAAATTATATCAGTTTCAAGTTTTGGCTAGCTACCAAAGTTCATACCCATTTGATAATGTGATTGAATGTGGAAGGTAAGAAGCAAAAGGAATCATTTCAGAACCCAGCTACATGATAATTTTGGAGTACTAATGGAGAACTAGTCTGGGAATTACAAATTTTACATTTTGCTTTCCTCAATATCAGGTGAAAGCTAAATTATTTTTCACATTCTTGAAAAAAAAAAAAAAATCTTCTAAATGAGAGGGGAGTTTTTCACTCTGAGAAGGTAGAGAGAGAAGCAGTTACTTAACTATATATACTCAGTGGGAGAGTTCACAATGTCATATGAAGGGGGACAGGCATAAATCAACATTTCTCATTTCTTTTTTCTCCCCTCTTATCCATATTTCCATGTAAGGGAAATCTGAAGGCCAGACAGAAGCTATGCTGCACTACATCATTCAAACCTCAGTTCAGATTGAGGTCTAGATCCTGATTGTCCCACATTTCCCCCTTTTGTACTTCACCCAAACAAATTTGAAAAATTAGCTGAAAAAGATTAATCTCTGCAAAATATTTTGTGTTTGATGAATAGGCTATTGTAACAAAAAATAACTGTTCTGTCAAAAAAGTTTTTACCATTGTGCATTTTCAATATAAAGGTGCAAGCCCACTGCAAAAACATACATGTTAGTCATGAAGTGTAGACTCTATGTTCTAAAGTCTTGTTTTGGTTAAGTGCCTCTTTGTGAGACATGATGGATATTATGGTTTACAGTTAAGAAAGGATAAAAAGCAACAGTGCTTAGATGACCTTAAAGTCAGTTTTACACCAGTTCTTAGTTCTCAGCCAAACATGGGAAATTTATAGATCATATATTTTATTCTCTGTTCACTTAGTTGCATTTTCACCCTATACCTGTCTCATTTGGTCATTACAGAGTATTGTTACTGCTGATTTTTAGAATTATTCAAGTGAATATTGAAAAGATGTGGAATATGTTAGATATTCAAAACACGCTGACTTGAATACTCAGCAATTACTATGAAAAGCTTCATTCTGCTCAGTATCACTCATGCTAGGGAATACATGATCCACAGAGAGGGGAAAAAAGTTTCTTTCAAAATTAAATACAGTATTGTTTGATCTCTTTCTTGTTTAAGAGTATCAGGATCTTTTAATTTGAAATTTTTAGATTTGTTTGCATTAATGATGATAATCTGACCAGAACCACTGAACTCCCCAGCAAAAGTGGTTCTTTATGAAACTGCAGTCTTAGATTTTTCTACTGTTCCAGAGGCAGTAAAAAAAGAGAGGAGATTTGGAAAACTGAAGGAGGAATTGCTTGGCTACAAATGGAATTAAAACGTTCTTCATTATGTGATCAAACATTCACAAAGATTAAATGACGGTTTGGAACTTTAAAATTATATGAAGATATATTCTTTCTTTGGGGGAGTTTTCTTTAAAACAAGTAAAGGATCTTTGAAGCGGAAGGATACTTGGGAGTACACTTCGAAGACTTCACCTTGCTGCCAAGAAAATGCTAAGATTAAAAACTTCAGACTGGGGACTTTTCCTGATAACCTTATATTCCACTTTATTCAAAGTGATTTGCAGAATTTGAGACTAAATAACTGACTCTTTTTATATCTTCAGAAAAGAGGAATCCAACCTATCTGTCTAGCTTAAATCACATGTGAATAATATTTAAATAATATTTTAACTCAGTTCCTTGAGTCAGTGAAGATGACATTCCTGGAAAATGTTCTTAAAAGATCTGTACAAACCCCCTGCCTTTTTAGCAGCTAATGGACATTTCTGCTTCAGTAAGTTTACTGAAGCATTTTGTACTCACAATGGCAGTTTTTGCACCACCACAATTGTTATAAGTAGCAAGGGCTGAATTTATCACAGTGCTCACTATAAAAAATAAATGCATATTAGATAAGACCTTCCAGTGAGCAGAAAATGTTCAAAGGTGACCAACTAATTAAAAACAGATTTGTACTTTCCCTTTCTTAAAGCACAGGGAAAAAATACCCCTAACATAGTTCTCTGAGGTTTTTTTTTTTTTTTAGGTTCTGTGGACTAATGAAGAACTGGCACGGAACCAACAGCTCAAATATCTTGGAGAGAAGACCTCAAATGGGTGGGTGGGGGTTGCTAATATTGTTTTTATTAGCATACCTATAATCAAAAAATTTGGGGAAAATATGTCTTTTTTAAAGATTCAATGTCATCATTTTTGCCAGCATGGATTGAACAAAAGGCCTAGAATGAATCCTGCAGAGGGACCAGGGGAACCTGGTCATGTTATTATTGATATTGCTAAAAGAGAAAAAGAATCTTCTTTTAAAACATTCTGCCTTTCTTATTCCGGTGTCCTCCGTACATGAGAATAAGTTGTTAGTTGCAACAGTGAAAATCAGTTGTTTTACTTTATACATCATCTTTTTATAGAAATAAATTCAAACATCAGTGAGTTTTTTTGTTGAAGTTATGTTCATTCAAGCATAGCAAAACCATTTATTTGTCTACAGCAGCAATCATTGCTTGCCACCACTGTAATACTTGCACTCATTTAGTAGCCTCAAATATGTCTTTAATATGTTTGCATATGAAAGGTGGATTTCAATGATAATAAAATGGTAAGAGTGAACAGGATTACTACACAGTTTTCTGAGTTAGCTTTATAGTTCAAGTAGCTTTCATTCAAGATTCCTGAAAGTGCAGGTCTTCTCAAAGTAGCTCTGTGAACTAGTTTAAATCAAGCATGCTGTACTGCATTCAGAATCTTGGTGGATTCACATATTATAAAGCAATCTGGGGAAAACAGGCGATTTGCAGCAAAGCTAGTTTTAATGAAAGGGTTGGAAAACTGATGTTTGCTAAAAGTAAGTGTAATGGTTCAAGTCTTTTCATAACACTTCACAAAGCTGCTTTTGCATGTTAAAACTGACTTTCCATTCAGATGCTTTCCTTCTATTTCATAAAATCTGTTTGTTTTGCAGTGCAGACTGAGCTTTGCACTTAAAGAAAAATGTAAGGTGTTTATAAAACTGTTCTCATCACTGCTAATCCTTGTTAGTAAGCCATAGGTGTTTGTGCCACTGGAGGCTACTAATAAAAAGTCTTCAGTCTGTTTAAAAACTCACAGAGAATATGATACAGTCCATGGCCTAAAGCATATGCAACCTAGTTGGGGAAGACAAAGGATTAAGAAAAAAGAGACTGAATATTCAAACAGGTGGGCAGTATGAAAACCTTTAAAATCACTTTATTTCCACAAGTTTTTCATGTCGTTTTGTTGGTTTCCCTTATTAGGTTGAGTTTAATCTTATTTAACATGACTAGGTTAAATCCTTTTGGAGAGGTTATTTCAGGATATCAGTGAAAAGGCAAAGGACATCAGGGCCAATAGGAGGCAGTGTGGCACAGCAAACATCAGAGGTAGGCAAAATATTTTTGAACAAAAACTTCAGAATGCCATTTAAGAGCGTTTCTGGTGTAATTTGGTCTGAAGCTTCACTCTGTAGATACTGTATTGATCTTTGCCTTTTGGTAGAAAGTAATTCCCAAACTCACAGAAATAAAGAACCGACACGTAAAACATGTGCTGGAAGTATTTCTCCCTGAATTTTCTGTAACGCTTCTCCTTTGTACTTGCTTTATCACAGATTCATGCCACCTAAAGAATACCAGCTACCGGTGATACAGTGAGGGGACTGCAAATTCCATTCATCCCATGCCATATAACACTGATCATGTAACTGAGAAAAGGATCATTTGGGTCAACAGAATGAACTGCTGAGGTCTGCAAAATATTCCTGGCATCTGCTTATAAAACTAGAAGGCGGTCATTGCTGCTGACTAAATTTCATTCTGCCAGAACTGTTACTCACCTTATGTTAAGATCTGTGCGTCTTCATTGATCTTTTTATTGGCAATCTCAAAGGGGTGCACTTTCCTTTCTAGTCAAATGATTCTGATAAATATTTAGCAATGTCCCTGAGATGATGTGCTGGATATCAGTGGTTATGTATGTGTTACTGAAACTTTTTGTAACCACAAGAATACAGAGCACATAGCAATATTCCATGGTAAACTCTCATCATAATAATATCCATAAGAAAAAATATACAGAAGCACTGCTGATAGAACTGCATGAAAGCTTTATCTTAAGCTATTTTCATAACTGATCTTGTCCTACTGTATAATGAAAAGCAATATGGCTAGGGTAAACACAAATATTGAACTGTCAATCCCAAGCTTTTCAGATTTTTAACACTGAAGTTTTGTACTAGAATTTGAGATATTTCCACAGGCATCATAAGACATGAATGTAGGTGGCAGTTACATCTGTGTCTAAAATTCCAAGAATATTCTACCCGTTATGAAAGTTCCCAAACACTTGTCAGTTGCTAAATGAAATACAGCATATGCATGCTGAGCTGATTATAACATGGACTGAGAAAACACTAAACACCAGGGAACTCTCTACATTACATAGATATTGATAACCAGACTTATTATCTCTGTATTTTGCCAGTCAAGTTATCCATCACTCTAGCAATAAAACCAAACTACACTAGAACGAGGCCTTTCCATTTAACACGCTGAATATCTCAGGGCAATGTTGTGTTCAGTTTTTAATGCTCAGAGCTAACCTTTCAGTTTATGTGTTTATAGGTCATCTTGGATCAATACCTGTGCCAGGAAAAGCACATGCTAAAAATCCATAAAATTGAAAAAATTTGGAATGCACGTACCTAAAATGTATACAGAGCTTTCTTTTCTATTATAGACGCGTTCTCAATAGCATTGCTTTGATGGAGAGACTGAGTCAACCCACCAGCTTCTACAGGTTTGTTCAATATTTTGAATCAAGTTTGTTATGATTAATTGTGTGAAACATTTATCAAAAATTATTATGAAACAGGTGTCTCAGAACAAAACCTGGTTTTCTGTTAAGGTATCAAGTGCTAGTTTAACTGAAATGCAAGCTAAATGATGAAGAACATACAGTTCTCTGTCTCTCTCATAATTGAGGAAGTGTTCACCAGTCAACAGTCACAGCTGATCATGTGCGCTCGCTAAAGGTACTGTATGAATTATTTACTGGGAAACTTAGCAGGAATTTACATCGCAGATGCTGCAAAGTTAAAAGAAATGTGTCCAATTGCAGCCTGTTTGAAAGACCTGAGATCTTCAGCTTTCTTACACAATGTCTTGGTTACATTAGAAAGGCAGTCTGCCTTCTCTTTTGTTCTTTTCATTCTTGACAAACTTATTAAATTCTGTCTTCCTTTTGTCTGAGATTTAACTCATCCATTCTGAAATTCCACACTTCCAACGTTGAAGCCTTGTGTGTTAGCAACAATCATTCAAAGCAAAGTCAAAGGAAGAAAGACTTCAGTTTTCTTGATCTGCTCAAATTAGAACAACTTGATAATTTGTCTCTCTTCAGATATAATCAAATGAGATTACATTCAGGTCTTATACTATCTTCCTGGGTCTTGATCTCAGGAACCCACTGAAGTGAGAGGCCCAGCAGTGAGGTGCTCACTGCCTTGACAGACAGCTGCTTTTTCACTGGTGGAAGTTTATTATTAGTACCAAGTTCAGCTACTCAGCTAATTCATCTATCTAAAACCAGAGACTACCAATGACTTTTAAGAAAACATGAGTTTTCTTAAACTTGATTTGAGTAATCATCCAGCCTCAGTAATAACATCCCTACTTTTGAATCCTTGAACAGCAGAAAAAAAAAAAAACATTTTTAATGTCTTCAAAGGCCACAAACATCAGTAACTAAAATCCATTCCTCCTCTTCCACTTAATATTAAATCTATAAGTCTTTCTAACCGAAATATAAAATCACAGTTAGGAATGTGATGACAAATGCTAGCTTTTCAGCTAGAAGGACATCTGGGTCCAGAAGAAAATACCACAACAGTGAACAGACTGACATCTGGAAGAAGTGATTTTAACAGCAAAGAAAGCATCAGCTGTAAGAAAGCACAATGTCTGTCACAAATTCAGAAATGCAGTCAAAACATCATTTTCTTAGTAAGCTGATAATGTATAATACCTTTCCTATTGGATAAATCCCGCCAGATTAAACTTACCTTTTTTTTTTCTCCTCTTCCAGGTAATAAAATCTACAAAAGCTCTAGCCAGTCTCCAATAGGAAGGAGTCAATGCAATTTAACTTTACTTGTCCAGCTAGAGATACTCCCCTGCATGTTGTCATGGATTCTTAGTATAGGGGAGGAACTGATGCTTTTCTTTCAAACATAACTCAGCACCTACATATCAAGAGACAGAAAGGTATTTTGTTGTACTGTGTAAGTGATTTGGAATAAATTTCTTTTTAACAGCTGCATAAAGCAGATTAGGTGTTGGATATACGATGGAAAATACATACATATATATATATAAATGCTCTGAGATTTAGGCTTTGGTTCTAAGAAAACTCAACCTTTGTTGGCATCAGACAAGTAATAGGTTGATACTTTAAAGGAAAAGTTGTGTAATGAGATCCTAATAAAAAAGGTTGGATGAATAACTACAAACATGCTAGCAATGTCCAGATTTACTTCAAATTTTACTCTACATCACCCTGCATGGGTTCCTAATGAAATTAATGTGAGTCTTGGGTTCAACTTGAACAGGAGCAAGGTATTCTGTATTTTAACTACTCTATAAAGTTTTTTTTAACTTTTTTTTTTTTTAAATGAGTGTGAGTTCAATTAGTTTTTCCTAGTGTTGCAAGGTCACTTACCTACAGGGAAGCAAACATTTGTGCTTATGTCACCAACAATCACATGGAAGAAAGTTGCAGAAAGGTGTGGTTTAAAAGAAAACACAGAGAGTGGTTTCTCCAGAGGCTGGAAAGATCCATACTGCCCTGCAGAAAATTACTGTAACTGATAAGTAACCTATGTCCGTTGTGGAGGATTTAAGCTTTTGGAACTAATGAAAATATCTGAAGAAAACTATCAGTACTAGCTCTTTCAGGAATGTTTTGTTAATTGCACATTGTGATCTGGGATTTACATATGAACAAATTTCCCTGCAAGTAACATTAATAGCAAAGACAGTCACTATCTGTTGACTCACAGAAGGCATGCAGTCTGAACAAGACTCTTGGCCTCTGTTTTTTCTTGATTTCACTGCCCACTGAGTCACTTATGTTTCTAAAAGAACAGTGATTGCACATCATTAGGCTTCCTACTGCACAGAAGCAGCCATAGCAGACACCTTTAGAGTGAGCTTTTCTGTAAACCAAATCTCCTAGGATATAGTCACAATGTGGAATTAGTTTGAGCCCCTGCTGGAAAAAGCTCTGGGGATAGTAGAGACACTCTAATTGTTTTTTATCACTGACCCAGGTACTATGGAGCTTGTCCAAAAACTCTCGCTCACACTCTTAAATCTGTCAGGAATTCTGCAGAGATGCTTATGTAGGTGCCTGGGTATCAGTTCTCAGGACTCTGAATGGTCATCTTTATAATAAAGAACTGTAACATAAAGGTAACATGGCCCAAAAAAAAGATTATTATTTCCTATTCCCAAGTGAATAAGACTGAAAATTAATTGTACTCTACAATTGCCATTCTTTTCATGTGCAGGACATACGTGAAAGGGGTAGCATTACATATCTTACATCAGTCCCATCCTGATATGCTGTGTTTTTTAATCTGGTAAACACATGATGTACGTTTTGCTTCTTAGCTTTGAACTTTCATTATCAAACGATATGTGATATGAAAGCAATTTCTAACTTCCCCATTATAAAACAGCTGGAGTTATTACACTAAGTATACATTTTGTAATTAATGTTGGATTAGTAAATGATAAAAGGGACGCTTCTTTAGAGGACCAATAAAATCAGTATGGACATAAACAATTCTGAGATTCCACAAAAAAAGTATTTAGAATTTAAAAAAAAAAACAAACAAAAAAACACAAAAACCAACGTAGAACACATTCACAATGTACCGCAATTCACTGCTGTTGGCAGTAGATCAATTAATATATAATGGAAAGGGGACAGAGTAGACCTTGACTTCCATGGTTTCTGCTTTGCTGGGAGGGACAAGGAGCTTTCTAGCACAGTTTAGAAAGTTGGTGGAGCTATTCTAAAAATATGGAAGGGCAGGAGCACCCAGAGCACTATGATAGTTTTACTTCACAGCTAAGTATTCACCTAAGAAATCAAGACCAGCTGGGTCTTCTATAGAACGCAAAGGAAATATTACCACTAGCATGTGTGGAAAAAGGTCAACACTAGAGAAAAATGACATCTCTCTATATCCAGAATAGGAAAACTTGTACTATAGATTAGTAAAATACAAAAATAACAACTGATCATGTTATGTTGCTCCCACATTAGGGTAGATAACGGTTACATCTACTAATATCCTTCAAAATAATTTGTACTAAATTTTAGGCACTGGAACACCCCTCTGATTAAGGGTCAGTTAGGGGCTTATAATCAAAAATATGTTTGATTTTTATGCTGAACTGCCACAATTTTATAACAATATGGCTTCCTCTTATTGAGAATTCCCAGTAAGTGTTCTCAAATCAGAAATGCTAATCTAATAATGCAGGACATTAACAGAAAGTACATTTCAGACTCGTGCTTGAGTTTTCCAGAAATCTTGTATTAGCCAGTATGTTCAGACATTCAGAGCATAATCTATATATAGGAACAGAAGAGGTAAGTTCAAAATCTCCTTGCTAATAGATATTAAAGTGATATATAACAGTATTTCTTTTTGCCTATGAAAAGTACCTGGTATCTGAATTTTGGTGTATTAAAATATGGCAGATAATAGTTCATGTACAAGCTAAATATCAAGAGATGTTCACAAAAATCATCACTGACACTGTCTCTCACAGCATCCTTGTCTCTAAATTGGAGATAGTTGGATTTGACGGATGGACCACTTGGAGGATAAGGAATTGGCTGGATGGTCATACTCAACGACTTGCAGTCAAAAGCTCAATGTCCAAGTGGAGAGCAGTGACAAGTGGCATCCCTAAGGGGTTGGTAATGGGACCTGTGTTGTTTAACATCTTTGTCAGTGACATGGACAGTGGGATTCAGAGCACCCTTAGCAAGTTTGCCAATGACACAAAGCTGTGTGGAGCATTAAACATGTCGAAGGGAAGGGATGCCATTCAGAGCAACTTAAACAGGCCTGAGAAGTGGACCAGTGAGAACCTCATGAAGTTCAACAAGCCCAAGTGCAAGGTCCTGCACCTGGGTCAGGACAATCCCAAGCACAAATACAGGCTGGGCGAAGAATGGATTGAGAGCAGTCCTGAGGAGAAGGACCTGGGGGTGTTAGTTGAGGAGAAGCTCAGCATCAGACAACAATGTCCTCTTGCAGCCCAGAAGGCCAATCAGATCCTGGGCTGCATCAAAAGAAGCGTGGCAAGCAGATGGAGGGAGGTGATTCTGCCTCTCTACTCATGAGACCCCACCTCGAGTACTGCATCCAGAGCTGGAGCCCCCAACATAAGAAGGACATGGACCTGTTGGAGCAGGTCCAGAGGAAGGCCAAGAAGGTGATCAGAGGGCTGGAGCACCTCTGCTATGAAGACAGACTGAGAAAGTTGGGGTTGTTCAGCCTGGAGTAGGGAAGACTCTGGGGAGACCTTATGGCAGCCTTCCAGCACCTAAAAGGGACCTAAAGAAAGATGGGGAGAGACTTTTTCAGGGAGTGTAGCAATAGAATAAGACATAACGGCTTTAAACTGAAAGAGATCTGTTAGATATAAGGAAGAAGTTCTTTACTATGTGGGTGGTGACACACTGGAACATGTTGCCCAGAGAAGTTGAGGATGCCCCATCCCTGGAAGTGTTCAAGGCCAGGTTGGGTGGGGCTTTGAGCAACCTGGTGTAGTGGGAGGTGTCCCTGCCCATGGCAGGCAGATTGGAATTAAATGATCTCTAAGGTCCCTTCCCACTGTTCTATGATTTTATGATCCAGTGAACATGTACAGATGCCTGATAATTTAAGGAAATAAAAATATATTCCTGCAAAATACACAATCACAGCACTAAATCATTAGGTAAATAGAGACTGTGAGATATGCAACAACATTCCTAGTGATGTAAAAAATATATTCAATGAACTTTGCAGTAAAGAACTCCTTGTATTTTGAGTTGTATGTCATGTTTTATAACAATATGCAAAATATGGTAACCTACTGTTTTTTAATTTAACACCTGATGATTCAAAAAACATAATTATCTTAACTTTAAACTTCAGTTCAAAATATTTTGAAAGGCCATGTATATATGTAAGTCTCTTAAGTTTGTTGTTTTGACATAGAGAGCTGATAAACAGAAGTCACATACTCATTCCCACCTTTAAAACAAATGTTCTGTGGGGTGTTTTTTCTGAAATACAACTCATTGCTTTCTTTCAAATCTCAAATATTATAGTTTAAGCATTTTACTGTCTTCCCCTTTGCTGTGGGGTGGGGGTTTTTTTGCTATTTTTATTACTGTGAGCATACTTCTGCCTGCTGTAAAGTTCATTTCAGGCACAGGAATGAAAAATTATATAAACTCAGAAGACAAAATCCATATGAATGAAATACCAAGGGATCAATGGACCCAGAGAACATGAACAGGAATAAATATGTAGTGGGAAAAATCTTCTAACAGTATCAGTCTCCTGATTTATAAAACCTAAGCACATAAAAAAGCATTTATTTACAAAAGGCTTTACAGGTGAACTACTAGAAACTATGAGCCAGATTTTGAAGGTATATTCAGAGAAGCAATAGTTCTACACTAAACACAAAATGTTTATCCTACATAAAAAGGTAGTATATTAGTGCAAACCTACATTTTCCCTCTGACTATAGACTGAATCCTCAGCTTTCTTCTGGATTCGATGATTCATACTGCCCCAGACTAAAATTACGCCTAACTGGTATAATTCACTCTGGAAAAACCTCTCTCCTTCCAGACTGATTATCCAGTACTCCCCTTATTCAAACGTTATGCTGCAAAGGCATATCATAACTGCTATAAGTCTGGAAACCACTTCCTTCAACAGCCCCTGAAAATAAAATAATCCCTAGTTAACTTTCAAGCAAAAAGAAGAAAGAGCATACCTATTTTAAAAACATCACTAAATTATTCATTGCCACAAATAATTCACATAACTACTTCATAGATGACAAATACTACCATTTCTTCTTTCAAAGTAAAAAAACCCTACATGCTTACTAGATGTACAAGGGGAAGACAATGTCAAATACAGAGAAAACATGGATTTTTTAATATACATTTCATACAGGAAGATCTTTACTGTAGCCAATAACACCTTTTCTACTCCAAGAAAATATGATTATTATCACAGATGAAAAAAGTTAATAAAATATCCTACAACACGCTAATAAAATAAAACCCGATAAAATCTGCTATAGATCTCTTTAATTAGATGTTTTTACTATGACTTTAAAGAAAAAATAACAACCTGCCGGGTTAAATGCATTCAATAAAAATTTCTGCCATGGTACAGACTCATAATAGCTGAGCCTTGGTATTCATTTTTCAGGCCGAAGGAGTGGGAGTTATTTGTTTACATTAACTGAGTGAATGACATTTCTGCCACCAAAGAAGAATTTTAAATGTGATGAATCTTTTTCAAGGTGAAAAGAACAAACATGAAAAGCACAATTTTTCTGACTCCATGACAATCAGTATTGCACAGTCCTTGTGAGACAGGTTAAATTATGAGCATTCGAAAGTTGAGGCTTATCAGTTTGGATTAAACGGCACATAAGATGTGATCTTCTTCATGTCTCTGGTTCTCCACAGCAAAGCAACTCACTGAAGCAGTTTTCATCCACGTGTGGCAAACTGGCAGTCAGTTTCTCAGAGGATAAAACTAGTCTAGATAGAGGCCCACGTAATGTGGTCTCATTGTTTTTTATCCTTAACTCATTTTAAAGTAGCTCAATAATCTTCACAGAGTAATAAAGTGTACAATATGGACATACTTATTGTGTAAAATTCTACCTCATGTTATTTGGAATTCAAACACTACAGACTTTGTGCTACTAGAAAATAATAAAAAAAAATGTTAGCATTTGTTCTGCTTAGCAGCACGGTTTCTTCAGCTATGCCATTCGAAAGTAAAAAAGTCACTGAGCTATCCTAAGTTCTAGGACTCCACTCGACGGAACTGGGGGAGAATGGAATAGCATTTAAAACCATGTATTTCCTCCAGCTAGTGAAGGATCTTGGAAGGCAATATTTTGCCCATCTTTCGCCAATCTGTCATGTAAGTTTAGGACAGCCAAAGTGATCTCAAAGGGCTCTTCTGACAGGCTTCAATTACTCTTCTGAGTATCCACTGTATTGGGGTCAAAGTAAAAGACAAGAACAGTGTCTAGGTAGTAATTTGGTGAAGCCTCTTTCTGAGTAAGAATCACTGAGATACAAAGAAAAGGAGCACTGAAATAGGCAAATAAAAGTGAGGAAGGTAGTGTATGAAGGTATTTATGAAGTTCTATACTTCCAAAACATGCAAGGCAAAGCTTAGAATTTTGGTCTGGGGCTGATCCTAGTTTTGTTATTTATGGCAGATAGGTAACTCTACAAGTCTTATAAGGAACGACTGAGGGAACTGGGGCTGTTTAGCCTGGAGAAGAGGAAGCTGAGGGGAGACCTTATTACTCTCTACAACTACCTGAAAGGAGGTTGTAGAGAAATGGGGACTGACCTCTTCTCCCTAGTGACAAATAATAGGACGAGAGGAAATGGGTTCAAGTTAAGCCAGGCGAGGTTTAGGTTGAATATTAGGAAAAATTTCTTCACTGAAAGGGTTATCCAACATTGGAATAGGCTGCCTGGGGAGGTGGTGGATTCTCTGTCCCTGGAAGTGTTTAAAAAAAAGGGTAGACGTGGTACTTGGGGACATGGTTTAGAAGTGTTTTTTTGTCAGGTTAGGGTAATGGTTGGACTTGATGATCTTAAAGGTCCCTTCCAACCTCAATGATTTTATGATTCTATGAACTCCTTGTTGCTGTAAACTATCCTAACAGGTAAAGGGGAAACTCTCACTTCGGTTATTTGGAGGTTGAAGACCCACCACAGATATTTATATCCATTTATGCTTAATATGTCATATCTTTCTGTAGTGTTCCTGCAGTCTGTGAAAATGGAGTTGATGTAATGGGTTTTGGCCAGAGGGCAGTAGGAGGTAGATAGCTGACACCTGTCAACATGAGGCTTCATAGTTAGTTATGCCCTACTAGCCTAAACATTATCATAAGCATTGCCAGCAGACTAACTTGTGACGGAGTAACTCCAACAGATCGAACGCAGTGAGAGTTCAAAAGCAGTTTCGTCACTGTTATGCTTCTTTTTCTAAGTATTTGGGACTATAACTTAGGATCTAGTTTATGATCAATGTGGTATGTATATTAAGGTCAAGATGTTAAATAATCCCGGCAGGTATATTTCTACTCAGTTATCTCCTGTAGACTTCAAAAAGCTGACATACTGAAAAAGCACGGTAAAACACAGAAATAAATAATGTATAGCTTAAATGGTTCTTTGTACTATTTTACATTGACATTTTGATGGATTTTCTTCATGCTATGACATCTCATCAAAATGGTTTGACAAGATGACAAGCTGTCAGTATAAGGACAGTTTTCACTTCATTTTGGTTATCTCAGTTTTAGGATTACATACACTTAAATGGGAAGTGTTCTCATTTAATAATGACAAAATCAAACCTTCAGAAAGACCTACACATTCTCTGACCTTAGCAGAAGGCACTAGAACACAAACATACTCCAAGATTTGCAAAAAGCTGACAGTGAACAGTGTGTGATGCAGTAGTTTTTCAATGCTATCTCCAACAAATCTGAATAATTAACAATACCTAAAGATGGAGCTGGAAGATCTAGATTATCATCTCAGACATACAACTGTGTAAACTGCAGAAACTTACTTCAAGAATCATAGATACCATACTGAAACATGGCCAGATTGCTAAAACTAGCTAAAGGGGAATTAAAAGCCCTTACAGCCACAAGAATTTCCCAAGTTGCATTGAAGTAGCTCTTCCCCAGCTACTCCCAAGCTGAGCTTTAAGAGATACGAGTCACAATAGAAGTGTCAGGAAGCCCTTAGTACGTAAGACTGAGCTCTGTTTTCCATGAAGTGACAGAAGCCTCACTGAGAATACTGATTTCAGAAGGTTTAAAAGCAACAGAGCATGTTAAAAAGTGCAAACCCCTAAGATGTCACAAATAAAGAGGCATTCCTGTGATGACATAAGTTGATTAGTTTCCTACACCCAAAGTCAGAACAGATTGTAACTTCCAGTGCTTAAAACCTCAAGATATGCTCTCTGTGACAGGGATTATCAATTTTTTCTTTCAGCCAAAGATCGACAACATCAGACAGATACCAGCACTTCCAGCTTTCAGCTTAAATGCTAAAGTCTGACACTGTTGACTTCAGCATAAAATATTTTTGCCAGTCTGAAGCCTGGTTTTCCATGTACAAGTGAAATTTAAATTGTCACGCTCCTTTAAGTTCATCACTTGATGCACTGGCTGATGTTGCACCCCACTGAGATATCATTTATCATTTCACTTAACTAATAGTTTCCATCCTAACTGCTGTTATGATATTAGGTGGGAACTCATTTTCTTCATGTAATTGTATCCACATAAAGGCTAAAATTAATTTGACTTTCTGTCTTTTCATTTAAAACAAACATTTTTTTTGAGCTTATGTGTAAATAGTTTCCTTCCCATTGTTACATTATGTGCAGAAAAAATCCAAATCACTTGATAATTGTTACTTTAAGTAATGTATTCCTGTGGAAATGTAAAAGTTGTAAAGACTGTAGAATACATTAGAAAGCAATTGAGTTTAAATGCATCCCTGGGACTACTTTGCTGTGCCTGCAGCTGCTTTCTGCATGGAAAAAGCACAAGTCTATGAGTCTTATTTTATCAGATTTTTCATTAAAAAAAAGGAAAAGGAGAATAAAAATCTCAGATTAGATTAAAGAAACATAACCACAAAGCCACAACAATGTTTATACTCCAGCTGGAGTAATTGTAAAGCTACTCATGAAATTACAAAAATCGCAGCAGTGAACATGGAAACAACAGTCTCCTCCTTTCTTCATGTAGGCGGTGAGAATAATGACTAATGTTTTGACTATTACAGTTAGTTTAGAGAACAGGTATTCAGCTAACATAACATTCCCATTTTCTTTGCTCCCAGCACATTCATTGTTTAAGCAGGTCAGCAAGATTTCAAACTTAACATTGTAACAGAAATGGATTAAGTCTGTGCAGATGCTGTAAACTCCAAATTCTGGAAAGATCTACAGCACCACAACTTTCGATGAAATTTTACTATCACTTCATTTATCTTCATGAAGTAAAATTAAGCTGTCACAAAATACAATGTTAAGCACTCTTTTAGTTTTAGTTATTACTGGCTGTTTATTACATGTCATTATCGTACAATTTCCTTTCCTTGTTACCCTTTTTTGGTCATGTATTCAGTTTAACTGGGGACAGATGTGCACTAATTACTCTTGTCCCTAAGAATCAGTCAACAGTTCATCTTCCTCTTTAGGAGGGGCTCAGTCCTGTTACTGTGGGAATCAAGGGGACATAAAAAACAGTGGAGCCAGTTCCTTTTTGGACTTCAGGTTGCAGTCTGTTGCACAAGGAAGAGAAACACAGAAATTTGCAGATAGATCCAATAAAATACTTAAGGAATTCTAAGTTCAGTACCATTGTTGAGATATCTAACCTCCAGAGAACAGCCACTACGAGCAGAGTTAAATAATTTTTGTTGCAGCTACCCCATAGCCATTGGGATGGGCACTGCAGGTATGTATATGCAAGGGTGTTACTGGACATAAGGTGTTAATGTGGAGTGTAGAAGGGACTGGGACAGTCCCTTTGCTTTTCCCAGTCAATTTGATTTAAAGTCTCAAGAGAATGAGTTTAAGTTTCGTATGCACCTTACACAGAAGCTGCCTAATGATACAAATCAGGAAATGTTTTGGACAAAGGGAAAATCTCCCCTGCCAAATGTGGAGCTTGGGCAAAGGTCTGGGAACGCGGTCCCCTTCAATCCATTCCGTGGATCCAGCATCTAAAGACCACTTTCAGGGTAACCACCCTCTACTTTATTGCAAGGAACTGAACAGAAAAAATGTTTTCCCTTTAAAGTGGTGAGATGCATACATCTTCCAGATGGCAGAATCTCAACTTTGAATCTGTTATCAGGGCAATCTATTAAGCTGACTGACACTGTGGTTCCAACCCTGGCAACCTCTGCGTGTTTTCTGAAATTATCCAAGAGAAACAGGTTTAATTCATCTGGCTTACTTCAGATGCATGCTTTTATTACTAGTTTTCCAAGTCAGACTCTCTTTGCCTTACTGCTGGCACTATGACATCTTTTACAAGCACAAAGCAGCAGAGATTCAATGAACTTCATGGAAAGTATCTCTTACATCTCCACACTAGCACGGAGCTTGGTGGCTTCTCCAGGAAAATGGGAAGCATGGGGTTGAATCTTTTCCCAATACAGAATATAATTTAAAGAGCTCTTTCACATGACAGTTCACCCTTAAGCTGTGTTAGGTGGCTGGCACCACCTTTCTCTGAAAAGAACATCTTTGAGAATATTTTGCAAAGGGCCCCTCTTCACAGTGTGAATGAGGCACGCTGTCCACACCCACCGAATCAGCTGCCTCAGAGATCATTGACTGCAAGAGGCAAAACCACACTGTCCAAACAGTAAGAAGAGATCATTCAGTAATGAGCTTCAGGGCACAGTAGTGATGGTGGGAACTTTATGTTAAATATGAGCTCCAGTAGGAGTTCAGTCTTTCAGAGCACAGCCATAATCACGCCAACATACATACTACTCTTTTTCTCATACTTGAGAAGTACAAAGCTACAAAGAACAGAGCAGCTACAGTCACGTCTGTAAATGTACAGTACAACTGTGACTGTGCAGCAGCACATAATCTCAGTGTGGCACTCTAAATGACAGCAAAAAGGCATGCAGAGTGTATTTTTAAAGCTACATAATCAAATGTTGATTTATTTAATGACTCTGCAAAGTCATTGAAATACTATTTATTAAATAGTTTCTCATCTATATTGACATTTGAAACTGTAATTCTAACTATATTCCATTTAATAGGATCAAGTATAACCTATATCCAAAGTCCATATGCAAGGAAGAGAAATTTTATATTGCTTTCTTCTTATACATCAAAAGTTAAAAAACTGCAGCGTTTATTCTTACAGTGATTAATATGCATACTTGTGATTTCTTCAAATACCTCTATGTTATTCACTATAGAGTAAGAAAAAAATGCACTCTAGGCAAGTCTTCCATCAAGCCTCCTCTGCCATTTGTGTCATCTGATTCTGTACCTTGGAAAATTAGAGTAGAGAGTCAAAATGCAATTTGCTGAGAGCTGAATAAAGAGTTCTGAAACATAACAGGTTTTCCTATAAAAAGTAGAAGTGCTAAATAATACAGCTATACCTTGTTATTCAGATTTTACTTGGCATTATTCTGAAGGAAAAAAAAACCAACAAACACATACAATGCCTTATAGCCATGTATTGATGCCTCCATAGAAAAGTTAATTATTGCAACATACATTAAAAAAGATTAGCTTTGATGCAAACATATATATATTCTTCAGTTGCAAATGACTTGCAGTATCTTAACATAGTGCTTGATTCTGTTATGTAGAACAATCTGTCCTAAAGGTATAGTAGTTAAGTGAACACTATGTCCTGAACTAGCATTTGTCTAGCATAAATATTGATGAGAAGGACAGTATTCTGACTGCAATCTTGTTTTGTACCATTTTTGAAAAGACAATGTAAGTTAATGTAGTATATTGTAATCGCAATGTAACATAGAATCATACTATAACTTGGGTAGCAAGGGGCATCTGGCCTCTCATAGCAGGTCAACTTCAAAGCTAGAAACTGATTTGAAGCTTGATCAGGTAACTCATGACCTTCTCCAGTTGAGTTCTGAATATCTTCCTCCATCCACTACCTGCTCTAACTCTAGATAAAGCCTTACAAAAAGCATCGGGGATTATAACTATGATGAGCCTTCACTATAACAACAAATAAGGTTACAATTTCAGGGGAAACAACTTGTGTCCCCTTGATAGTCAGATTACCAGAACATTCCTTTGCTTTTAAAAGGTCTATTGTCCTAACAGGTAACAGTTTCATTTGTCTATTTTTCTTCTTTCCGCTATGATAGGCACATTCCATAAGTAAGTCTGTAGGTAGCCAAAAGGATATAAAAAAGTTTAACGAATAACATGTCTGCAGCAACCAGTACCCTCTTCTACTACAATTCTGATTTCCAGAGAGACAGTACTTCTATGATTTGGCTGGGTTAGAAGTGCGTGTTATAAGACAACTGTTGCACAAATCAAGCCTCCTTTCAGCGCAGCATAATAATTTCTTTAGATATCCTCGTTCTATATCTCAAAATCTGATTTTAATCAGGATTTTATCAGAAGCTAACAGAACAGTGACTTTCCTGATAGGTCACAAAAACGGAACCAAAAAAAATTGTTGCCTCTTTTTCAAATGCAAAAAAGAGTACTTGCTGCAGCATTGACAATGCTTTCCTTGAGATGGGTATTTCAATATCTATAACTTCACTGATTCAAACCAGTTGTTGCGGAAAATAAGACACAAATATTATCTTTATCCATTCAGATATTAGTGAATTTATCCACTATTTACTATCACATATACCAACAGAAATATATTCAAATTTTTTGATGTATTTTGTGTAAAACTGCACATTTTAACATCACAAGTACAATTCACATACATAATTGCACACCAATGTTGTGGTGAGATATATACATATAGATATGCACCCATATGCAAATACACACGTAATGAAAAGAAAAAGCAGTATTACTTTTTATAGAAAATTTATTCAAGTCAATCCACACTTATCAAAAACTTCACTGAATAATTCCTGGTAGGAACGATCAGTGTAGTCCCATTCTAGCCAAATCTGGGGAATGTCCAATAGCAACAATGAAAAATCTTCATGAGTGGCTGTAAAATGGAGAATAACTAGTAATATTGAGGTTGGTTTTAAACAGAAAGGAAACCCAGATGTGTAGGTTAGAAGGGTTGTCAAGGAATGTGGCTGGAATATTTAAGCAACATATTCTTTTCAAATATTTGTATAGTTCTTACATACTGATGCCTCAGAACTACTTCTGCTCCTTTTTAGTTTTAGTTTGCTAAAAGCTCCAAATCTAACATGGATTTCTTGAGAAAATTTGCAGCATTAAAATATAACTGTAGGTAGTGAAGATGTTGAACAATTATGGATACTAACATCCATTATAATGTAGATTTCACATTGTGTAGGTATTTTTCTGGGACCACATTTTGCCTCGGCTGCTGTTGAATGTTCAGTGAAATAATGGTTTCTTGTTTTATTTTCAGCAAAGAAAAATCTTAAATCTAAAGTATGTTTTGTCAAGATCTGCATTAAATAAATACCAGTAATTTCAGGTACAAACCCCCCTTTTAACCAGAGATGACTAAAAATTCTTAAATGAAGCATATCTGTAAATCTGAACATCCTGATATATCATAATCAAGCCTGTCTCTGCCCTAAAGGAAGTTTCAGGTTACAAAGCAGAAGTCTCTAGCTGCCAGAAGCTTTTTGAAAGGCTACTTTTATACCACATGTCTCAAGAGACTACACTACATTCCAGGTATGACCACATGTCCAGTTCACACCTCAGTCCATGTTAGAGCAAGACTAAATATAAATAAATAAATAAACTAAATATTTTTCTTGCTCTTCCTCCTCCTCCTTCTCTGCCTTGGTTTTATCAGTAATGATGCTTAAATATAGGCCAGAAGGAAGACAGGTAACAGTTCACTGGGGTCCCTACTCTGGACAGCCTTGAGAATCACAACCCTGTGATAAAAACCTTGAGAATCACACAGTTTGCTGGGGTCCCTACTCTGGACAACATTGAGAATCACAACCCTGTGTCTCATGCTAACAGAACCTAACCGTATCTGTTATGGTGCAGTAAATATTTCGCATGCTTTTTCATTTTCCAAAGATTTCTTAGTTGAACTCCTCATGAAGAACACAAGCTATTGTCAAAGTATTTTTGTAAGATCAAGTACGTGATTGTTACCAACCCTGTATTTCTACCTGTATGAATCTAGATTACAAAACAGAAAGCTTGTGTCTACTCTGTTAAAGAAATAATTTCCATATAACTTTCCCCCACTTATGTCAGAACATCTCAGTTGCTCACAACTGCCAAAAATTAGAATTAAAAGACCACAGAATAATGCATAATTATAGCCTTTTTTATAATTTCTTATTTGTACAAATATTATACCCACTTTAAAACTGAATCAATATTAAAATGCAATAATTGTGTTTTTTCTACCTACTAAATTATATAACCTATCCAGGACATGTAATTTACTTCACTCACTACATGCAGTAAAATAATTTAGCTGAGTTCTGTTGTCTTTTCTCATAATTTTTTATTGTTGTTTCAATCTAATCATGACATAATTTCCTCAGAAAAACAGCTATCCTGTGAAAAAATAAACTGTTTTCTTGGGATTAAGGAAAAAATATAGATGACTTTGAGCTAGGTTTTTTAACAAGGCCTTAGGATGCACCAATAAAAAGTCAATGTATAAACTCCATCTTTATGAACAGAACCTAATAATTATATGCACAAATGTTAGTTGTTTATGTGTTTCCCTCTGTTATTATTTTACCCAGAACACAGCAGCCTTGGAGGGATAGTTGCCATCCTCAGGAAGAATTCTTGTGAGGATCTTTTTTTGAGGGTCCTGTGACACAGAAATTGTTCTGCATAATGTGGCAAGTTGGCAGCAAGAATTCTAGGTTCCAGGAGCTCTTACCTGCTGTAGCTCTTATTATGCATGGCACTCAGTTCTGCAGTGACTTTTTCCAAGTTAACGCAGACAATGTATGTAAGTGGAGAGCAGACGGAAAAGAACCTGACACAAAAGTTATTAGCACTGCTGTTCTGTGTCTAAAGACAGCCAGGTCCCACCTGATCTTCTTTCCTGTCATACTTGTGGCAAACTCCCCTTACTGTGTCAAACAAATTTTCTTGAGTGGGGTGACAACCAAAAGCTTATGACCTGATCATGCTGTTTATTGGGTGGCTTTTAAAAGCAAAAAACCACTTCTCTGCTCTGCTGCATTAAGATGAATTGCACTACAAGCATGTTCAACCAATGGCAGTACAAGGGATCATCATATATATTCCTGCTTGACATGATCCTACAAGCAAGACTAACATTTTTGAGCCATTTTTTTCCTGTCATAAAGGCAATGTCTTGGAAGCTACAGCAGCTTCACTGTTGCAGTAGTACTTGTAGCACAGCTCCACAATCATTCTGTGACATGCTGGAAGACAGAACATGCCTCTTTCTGCTTGTCCATCTGATCACTTAAGCCAGAAAACAAAATGGCAACATTATTTAATTAAAAAACAGTAGGCACAGAAAAATAGCAGCTGATTTACTTCTTTTAATCAAAAATTTCTTTGCAAAGTAAAAGAATTGTTTTAAGCACAGTGTAAGGACAGTATTCTCAGTGAAACAGTCCATGGAAATCAGAATTTCAATTGAATTCACACAGCTTAACAACAAAAGATATGACAAGGCAAAGAAAATTCGGACTCTTTCAAGCACTGAAATTATTATTACCTCTTCCCTTATCTTGCAGAGAATTTGCTGCTGGACATAAAAAAATACACACATCAGTTCATTCTTTTGATTTTGTGTAATAAAATGTAATTTGTTGATAGGGTACTTCACAAAAGTGGAATGACAGTAGAAACAATCAAGTTAATTCAGCCACACTGAGTATGTAATTTGGTCAGATTTAATGCAGTTACTGACATTTTCCTAAAGTTTCATTACTTTTCAGCCAAAACTAATAATTTCATATTATTTTGAAAAATACATGGAAAATGCTGCACTAATTAGAAAAAAAGAACAGCCAAGGTCTTTACTGAATAATGCTTGTTGGGGGGTAAAATAAAAAAAAAAAAAAAAAAAAAACCAAAACTATCTTTCATCATGGGCACTCAACACACTATCTGTTGGAGGATAGGTCATTAAATTATCATTTAATTTTTTCAGCTTCATCTCGGCTTCCTGGTGGCAGAAAAGGGTTTGATCTGTTTGTGCCTGCATCAGATTGCTGAGTAGTCATGGTTACGCACAAAAAAAAAGGAGATTCTTTCTCAGAGGTGAGGGGTTTTTCCCTCACATAATTGGAGATTAACCATAAAATCTAAGAGTTGAAACAGCAAGTTTCTTGGACTTGTTTAAATTTAAGTTTTTTTGTATTGGTAATTTCTGAGGCTGAAAGTGCATCTAGGGCTGGACTAGTAGGTCATGAAAGGTTATAAAGCTTTTTTTTCCTTGTGTAATTTCACCCTTGCAAACAGCTATGGCACCTAAAAGAATGATTCAAATGGGAAATCTATTCATGGCAAAACAATGTTCAATATATGTTTTTACCTGTGCAAAATAAACCGCCAGTAAACAATTCTTAAGAATAAAGAGCATGTTCTTAGAG
>VZSZ01011557.1:28510-41837 GCA_013398815.1 Ibidorhyncha struthersii | reverse complement strand
CTGAGGCCATCCTCTATAGGAAAACGGTCCTTTGCTCCCTGTCTGACCTGGAGCGTTCCCAGCTGCGCCGATGAGCTGGTGGCCCCCGGAGGCACACAGGCCGGTCAGGCCGCGGGCCCTGCGCAGCCCCTCTGCGCCGCCTCTGGCGTGCCGCTGCTGCCATCTTGTGACTATAGGGCTGCTCGCCACAGGGGCCCTGCCCGCCAGCTTCTTCTTAATGGAGCTCTTAAACTTGGAGTACGCAGTCCTTTCGGAGTCTGCGACCTGCACAAGTGAAAGGAGACAAAACATCGCAGTTAGTCATGACTTGGTATCACTCTGCCCCTTCACGCTGTGTCAGGTTTTCCTCTGCCACTGCCGAGGAGCCAGCCATGGAAACAGATGTTGGGCTGAGGGTGGCTGCAGCAGTCAGTGGAAGTGGAGAAAGAGGGGGTAAAAAAAGAAGGAAACAATTATTTCTGGTCTGATAAGTACCTCAGAACCAACTGTCACACAGAAAGCCTATGGCAGAAAAGAAAATACTAAATTTGTGTCAGTCATGCACTAGGCTGCATCACTGGCCTTTGAAAGGCCCATGGCTTCTTCAGCCATTGAGCATCAGATCCTGGGTCTGGTCTTTCCTGAGAGATGGGCATTTGGGCAAACCCGCCTGTTGGCTGTCTGGAACCAAGCTGGTTTTCTGATTTTCACCCGAAGGAGGACTTAGATCTCTTCTGATTTCTGAATCCTCTCACCACCACTGCAACTTGCTCATGTCATTATGTGGTATGTTATCTTACACTTTTAATATATTAAAGCATACTAAATAAAGATTAAATGACAGATTTACAGTTATTACTTTCAAATTCATTCATACAGCAATTTGCATAAGAAAAACATAAACCATAAGAATGTATCAAAATTGGAAATGCAAGAGACTAGATGATATTGAACACAAGATTTTGTTTTCCAGAGCTTTTAAAGCAATGTTTTAGGTGAAAGTAACAACAATAAGGAAGCACAGCAAATGTAATAGGCTTCTGGATCATTATTAGGTATTCTAGTAAATATTTGTAATATATTGTCTTGTCAAATTTTTTATTTCCAAAATAATGTTAGATGCAAATTACAAGATGTTGAGACATAACTTAGACACCAGGATCTTGCATGGATTTTCTGAAATCAAACACATTCAAACTTGCTTTTAAAATCAGCATTAGCCGCCTGTGCTTGCTTGTTGAGTACGGCTTTGTTCATTTCAACATAGAAATCTGTGCCTTTTCTGTCCCCACCACCAAAACACCAGGCTCGCAGGCCTCACTGCTAGGCAGACATCAAGCCTCACATGTCCTCAGATCACAGGAAACACCCATACGAATACTGAAATTTCACAATACTTCCCGAGCATCTCCTTGTTATGTAGAACTGTGTGAAACTCTCTATATAGTCCTGTTAAACAAAATTAACATGGACCTTAGCTATTAGGTGGGTGAACACACCACTATGATATTGTACAAATCAAGTATAGTTGAGGTGATATCGGAGTCACTGAAAACCAACCAGGTTTCACCTTCAAGAAAGTCCCATTCTATTTTCATCCTTTAAAATGTAGCCTCTGAGTGCAGCAAAAAAAAAATCAGAGTGGTAAGAAAAACAACTGAGACAGAAATCACTCTTCAGTGGTGGTTTGGACTGGGAGAAGAATAAAGTTAGCAGAGACTGACAAGAAACATGGGCTGAAAAGAGAAGTAATAGCTTAGAAAAGCCCATGAACAGAAATGTGAGGAGGACAAAACAAAATACTGAATGCTGAGAGGATGTCATGGTTTAGGCCAAATCGGCCACTGGGGGGGACCAATCGGTCCCGTGGGGGACCCCAGTTTTACCTCAAACCAGGACAGAGGAAGAGAAGGAATAGCAAATGGACAGAAAGAAAGAGGGAAGAACTGAGGAAAGGAAGACATGAAAGAAGACAGTTACAATTTGGGTTTTTTCTAACTGAGTTGTAACCACTACATGTTGATGTACCTTCAGAAACCAAGAGCAACAGACAAACATTTTTAAAACGTAAAATAATAAAATGAAGACAGATAAGACACCAGACTTGTGTGGCTATAAAGTTCAGAGTGTCTTTCACAGTTGCCTCAGTCAAACACCACTGGATCTGCCTGGCTTACACCTGAGATTCTCAGGTAACTCATTCTTCTCTCGTCCAGGCCCTCCATCTTCTCATCTCAGCACAGCTAGTTGCCAGTTAGCCAGTAGCAATAAAAATAGCAACCTATTTTCCATCATCAGCTGCCCCTTCCATTACAAAAAAAAAAAAACCCAAACATTTTATTATCTTCCTTTATGCCAGCCTATAAACAAGTTTTCCTCTGCACCGTGTGCATGTTTTATCAACAAAGCTGCCTGTGATCCCACAGGAGCTGACAAGAGGTAGGAGAGAGGCTGTAAACTGGGTGACTTCAGCCATCAGCTGGCCCCAAACTGCTTCTCCAGGTCTGTCTGATAGCACAGGTACCTGCTGCTGAACAGCTCTGCCAGGGACACCTGAGGGGTCCAGGGGATGTGCGAGAGATGCACCACAGACCCACAAACGCACCCCTCTCAAGTCAGTGTGCAGACACTGGAGTATCCCACACAGGTCAGTTAAACAGAGCAATCAGCATCCTTAGGTGATGGGAACACGCTTTTCATTCATTTCTTTTTTTTTCCCAGCCAAAGACATTTCTGTACTTTACCTCGGAGCTCTGAAGCCCAGCAGAAGCACTCTGCAATGAAACAGCCACTGTTCTTTCCAGTCCAAGCTGCGAGTTTCATATTTCAGCTCCTCCTTCACATTCCAGGCCTGCCCAGGCTCCTCTCCAAAGATTTCGAAAATGGAGCCTCTCACAACTACTTATCCTCTGAAATACTCAGTGCCCAAAGTAAGGGTCTTTGTTGTCTTTCTGTCAATGGTTTTGTGTACCGCCATTCTCTGCCTGCTGCAACTCAGGTTTTTTAAACCTAAAATGAAAGATTTTTATTCTTTCGAAGTCAAGGATTCAAGAGGAAGGATCGTTTCCTTGGAGAAGTACAGAGGGAAAGTAAGTTACAACTTCATTATGTCTTTGTCTTGAATCTTTACTGAAAAAGAGGTCTCTGTAGGTTAACAAAAAGTTTGATTGTGGGAATTTTCAGCAGAGATTTGTGCTAAATTCCTGTTCTTCAAACAGTAAGCTGGAGAGAAACTTATTTTATCTAGGCCTGCTCCCGGAATTAAGTATCAGATCTAATAAGTCAAGAAAAATGGGGTTTCATATTCTTTATTATAAATCAATACAGCCTAACAATACAATTTGTGCATTTTAATCTTAGTTAAGAATGGCAGTATGTTGTGTTGAGTTCTGGAAGTTGATCTAGTATGATTTTAGTGCCTGTCCTAAATATCTGCTTTTTTACATGCTTATATTTAAACAAACCTGTAAGTTTAAGTTTGTCCATTTATTGGATTTTTAAAACAGGCTGCCTGAAAGTAAATGTCTTAAGCTGCTATCATCCTTATCTGTTTAAGGAAATTATGATCAGACAGATGAAATTTAGCCTTCAGGCAGGAATGATTGTGGTAGTGGGAGATGCCATTTTAAGACTTAATTATAATCCTTACACCATCTCTATTTTTTTTTCTTACTATCATAACTTTATTTCTCTGAAGGCAACTTTGGTTGTAAACGTGGCCAGTTACTGCCAACACACAGACAAAAATTACATCGCACTGCAAGAACTACACAGAGAGTTTGGTCCCTCCCACTTCACTGTGCTGGCTTTTCCCTGCAACCAGTTCGGAGAATCAGAGCCTAGTTCAAGCCAGGAAATAGAATCTTTTGCCAGAGGAAACTATGGAGTAACCTTCCCTGTTTTCCACAAAATCAAGATCCTAGGATCAGAAGCAGAGCCTGCCTTTAAATTTCTAATAGGTAACTGGTTTTCTTTTATATATCAAGCTGCCTGTAGCTATAGTATTCTCCCTAAATTCCAGTCTTTGTTTGTCAGCAAACATTGTAGTTTTCATAGTCTATGGACAGGCACTCAGCCTTCAATTCATCTCCTTTCAATGTGGATATCAAAAATATGGTTAGAAGAGTTGTACCTTGAAACCATCCATTTCTTCCCACTGATTATAAAAATAGCCTACTGTGGCCAGCCCAGCTAGAAATACCCATTTTGTGGATGTATAATCTTGAGTGCAAAGACTCCGACCTACAAAATCCCATTTCAAGTTATGTGACTTTTGGTGAAAAACAATTTCTCTCATGGACAAAAATGAGGGGGTCTTAAAATTACTGGAAGATTTTACATAAACACATGCAGATGAGAAGATTCCTGTTTTAGCAAAGTCATATGTCCATCTCTATGTAAACTGTATTGCAAAGCAGGATTATATACTATAGTTACATATACTATAGTTATATACAATCACTGATTTGCCTTACTTTGTCTTATGAACTTCAGGGCCCAGCCTGGAAAACCCACTTACACAAATACTCCTGTTACAGTAAGCATTTACTGACTTAGAGCCTCATACTCTCACAAGCAAAATGAAACTCTTTTCAGTTGACCAAAGAGCCCACAGACCCAAGGCAACTTAAAATGCCTCTCTGAATTTTCCTGAGCTTTGGTGAGGTATCTGACCCATACTAAACACTGATATATGAAAGAAAGGATAATTGTAACATAACCCTTCTCCATCACATTTTAACTAGAAAATAGGTAGGAGGAGGCCCAAACCTGTATTCCATCTCCCTGCCCCAAGACAGGATCACATCTATGCAAATCAGTACTACATGTACTTCTCCGGACTATCAGAGTAAGAGATTCCAAAACCTCCCAGTCTATTCCAGTTCTTCATAGCTCTTCTTGTCAGAAAACTATTTCAACATCTAAATGAAATCTTTCTTGCACCACTTGTCTGTTGCTTCTTGCCATATCCACTGTGATACTCTTACACATAAGTACTTTTATGTACTTGAAAATTATCATAATTTAGGAGTCATTTAAGTGGTCAACATTGTCACTGTAACTGTGTTTCTTCCTACCTCCCCATAGGCATTTCACCAAAGACCTCAGGTAAAGCCTCATTGCTCTGAGTTGCCTGATGTCCAGTGGAATTACTGGAGGTGCCTCTCAGTTCTTTATAGAGGAGACTAGAGCACATAGGTACCAGCTGGGTGGGATGAATCCAGATTCTAATTACCAGTGCAATCAGTATCAGACATGACTACCTATCCAGAAAAAGAACAGCCATATTCACTCAGTCGGTTCTTATTTGACATGCTGTTCACCCACAAGAAGGAGAAGGATCCTCGGGTACTTAAATATTTTGGAACAAGGTCTTTCTTTTCCTGCATTCATCTGCTTCACATGAAATTACTGTGCATCTTCAGTTAAAGAAGCACCTGTTTTCCTCATGTAGCTCTTGACAATCAGAAGTTTGAATATCTACATGCTACACCCCCTTGTGACTGTGACTGCTAGCTACAATTTGTCCAGCACTGTCAGATAGTCTAGTGCAAAAGGAATCCACTGGCAGCATAAACATGGTGCCAAGGCCTTTACACAACTGCTTCTTGAGCTTTCACAGCAGTAACGCATTTTGTTGGGCTGGTGCACGGTTTGTGGCCTCACCTTTTCTCAAATAATGTCCAGCTTCCTATGTCTTTGTACTTTGTATGAGTTACTCATATGCATTAAGGAACACTGGAAGAAGATTCAGAGACGGGGTTATGTTACTTCAAGATTGATCCTAGATACAACAACTCAAAGATATAATTACTAGCTGGACCAGAGCCTCCGTGACATGAGCTTTAACCATACCAATTTTCATGGCATTACAAATGTAGTCCAATGGCAAAATTCAACCCATTGCTTCCAAAAATCAGTGTAGGGTTCAGCACTGTTCCCCACTGGACACCTGTTCCCCAGTCAAAATTTAGAGTTTTCTTCTCGTTCTTCTCTCAAAAAGAAATTCCCTCTAAACCTGTGAGACTCTCCAAGGGCAAAGCCAGAGTCAAGAAACTGCTTCTGACTCCTCTAGGAGCCACATAGTTTCCTGATAGCCCCTTGATCTCAGAAATTACCTTGCAAGGTATTCATGATAGCAAAGATACTGGTAAGATTTTGCCTCATGGGATGAAAGCAGCTCAATTAAGCCATCACCAGTTCCTGCTCCCATTTCACTTCCCCTAAACCAACATAAAACTGGGAATTCCCCAAATGAGGATGCAGCCCTCCTATAGTCCCATGAGTATGCATGTTTCACAAGAAGGGGAGAGTGTCATTCACTTCCCACTTTTCAGATCATTAACACCAACCAGTAAATCCATGCTCAGAGTACTAGCAAAGAACAAAGTGGGATTACTTCAGCATAAATAGTTGAAGAATCACTGCAGGGTAAAGAAACAATGACAAGTCTAAGTCACTAAAATGATCTGATGCCATTCTTACAGATTCTTCAAAGAAGGAGCCTCGATGGAATTTCTGGAAGTACCTTGTCAGCCCTGAGGGTAAAGTTGTGAAATTCTGGAGACCTGAAGAGCCCATAGAAAGTATCAAGCCAGAAGTAGCATCATTGATCAGACAAATTATCATGAAAAAAAGAGAAGACCTCTGAAAAAGCCATTCATGCTGTGAATCCATTCAACAGCATAGGTACACAGCTTTACTACATTCCTGGGAAATGCTGCTAGAAGCTAAACCATGAGGTGATGTTACTTCTCTTTGGGGTTAATATTTTCAGCTACAGTATGTCTGCTAATGTGGAACTGGCTCCTGCAATGGCCTTGAGAACCACTGAGGTTACTGAGAATGGCGAGGCACCCAGTACCTTGCAGAGATAGACCTTCAATTTGCATAAAGTTCCTGAATGTTTCTTTAAATCACTGACAACAGCTAATTACAATTGTCACCAGCAGGGAGATAGCTAAAAAGGAAGAGAGGATTTGTTGATAAATTATTCGGTATTTGCACAGAAGAGTTTTGTTTCCCATCTACCAGTAACAAATAGATTTTGATATTCCATTAACACATAATTGCCCTGACTGAAAGACACAGGGCCCAGAAGTATAATACCAGGGTTTTTAGAGACAAATGCAACTGAAGATACCAGTTTTGCAATATCCTCTCAAGGAAAATTACTGAGTTGTGACGCTGTCAACTTAGTTGTAAAAAAATGTACATAGAAAATAAAATTATTAAAAGAAAAAAAAATGCAAAAATGTTTCATTGCCTTTAACCTTTAACCTCTTTAGCTTTCTCCATACATTTGCACTGCAGTACAGTGCCTCAGCTGTGAGCTTGTCTCCTGCTGTATTCCCAGTCTTCTGACCTGGATGGAGACAAGGCCTGTGTGAATATACATGGTTGCTTACAGCAGGATTCAAGGGGCAACAAAAATCAACAGCCTGGCACTCTGACAGACATCTTTCTAAGACAGTCCAGGACAGTGCTCCCCAGCCATCTACCTCACATCTCTGGAACAGAACAACAGTCTTCAAGTAGAGATAGAAGAGGACGAAGGTTCATGCCTCAAGCCCCACTCTTCTCACCTTGCAATCTCCCCAGTCCTGTGTAACCCATTTCCAGTTCTACTTCACTGTTGTATTTAAAATGTGAAGTGTTTTGATTTATCTGTTTGATGAAGGGAGACAGTAAACTGGAATATGCAACCTCATTCCATCTGTCCAAGTCTTAAAGGAAGGCTAAGAGAAGAGAAATGAGAGAAACCAGTGTCTCAGAAGAGTTTTCTACATGAAAAAGGACTGGTAGCAGTAGTGCTGTTCTTTTCTAAGACTAACAGTGACTGAAAATACCTGAAGTGCTCCAAAACATTTTCCAACAAAGATAGCCGCTTAACTGTATTAAAAAGGTGAGAAATATAAAAGCAAGTTAAAAAAAAAAGTATTTTTTCATTCATCTGTGGAATCCATTGAGAATTTCACAGAAAAACACTGAAGGATACGGACATAAGATTTTAAAACACTGAGTAATGACACTGGTGTGGAGGATTAAACAAAGTCACCGTCAAAATGAAAACCATCATTTTGGAAGTCAAACCTTATGCATGACAATTTTAGCCACTCTAACTTTCAGAGATCAGTTAAGACCCGCATCAGGGTCTAGTTAGTCCAAATGTGCCTACTGCTGGTGTTTTAGACCAACCTCCGAGCTGTCTGCAAGCAAGACTGAATATCCAATCCATCAAGACAGTTCCTATTCTTATGCTGAGGTCCTGTGTTTTACTCCAGTCTCCTTGTACATGCACAGTCCATCCCTGAGAACATTTAGCAGAACATGTCAGGTGATTTTTGTCACATATCCCTGCTGCTTTGATGGAGCAGAAAGGGAACTGAGATACGGATCCTCTCCCCTCACTGGAAGCAGTCTAGATTCCACAGAACTAAGTGGCAGGACACAATGTTTTTCCCAAGATATCTTTACTTGAAAATGTACATGACTAAAACATGCATGTCCATTCATGTGCACTGCTATAGCTCCCTGCTTTTCATATCACTGAATAAAAAAGGGTAGGCATAAAGAAATGTCAGGTGCTGTTAGTGGAACACCTGAAAAAAACTCTATTTTAGTCCTGGTATTGCTTGAGAGTTACTTAGCATAGGGAAAATTTCACTCAAGTTCTTTAAATACCCTATGAAAGATAAATAGTGCAGTATCATTTTCTAGTTTGGAAAGGATCATGAGGGAAGGGAGTGTGCACACCTTGCTTGTGTTTCACTCACTAAAGCTCATGTTCTGTTTTTCACAGGATACACTCTGATCTTAAATAACTCAATGCCAGCATTAAGATCGAATACCTTTCCTGGTATTCAAAATAGCATGGGATATTAGCAAACGAGTGGACAGAATTATTGCACTCACTGAACATTCACTTCCTGAATTCTTTCTACTTCAGATTCCTAGAAAAATAAGGGTTTGCCTGAGAAAACAGTCACTGAATTTCTTACTTCACTGTTTGGTCACAATCCACTACAGCCATCGTCTGTAGAAATTTGAATATAGGTACCATTCAGTCCTCAATCTACACAGAGTTTAAGTTTTTCAAAGTTTACTGTTAATTAACATTCCTCCAAAACCTCAGGATGTTTGTATTAGTTATTCTTCATGAGACATACCAGCTCTTCCAATGTAATATTTAGGGTAGATCATTGATGAACTACTCACTTCTTTCTTAAAACCAAGTTACCAGTTATCTGGGGTAAAAATAAAGCATCTTTAACTGCTAAATCTACACAGATGAGGAAAGTTAGAACACTGTTATGCAAGCACACATTTATCTATAGCCAAAAGCCCATAAAGTAATATGAATACATATTTGTATAAATATTGACTTACAGTTTACATAGGATATAGCATATAAGAAATACTAAACTACAAATGCTATAAACAGATTAAACACAATTTATTGGATTCTTAAATAATCCAACCAATTTAACGTAAAACTGCCCTCTTAAGAAGGTTAACACAGTTCAGCCCATGAGTGTTAAGGTTTCTTCAACTCCATCTGAGCATAATCTATTGCATCCTTCATCCTAGCACTTACTTCATTCCTATCTCATAGGTTCCCTCGCTCCTTAGGTGTGACATATCCTCATTATCTCCAACAGATATCATTTAACTGTCAGCTCCTCTTTCCAAAAAATTGCCTGGGAGTGCTAATATCCTAAATCCATTTCAGTCACTGGTTGGACATGTCCCTGTTAATTCAGGTATTATCAGAAAATACTTGTTTGCTGAGCCCATACATCAATGCTCCAGTAAACATTTAATGGTGTAAGAGATACGTATTCACATAGGGCCTAAACCTGAAACTCTTACTTAATACTTATTTAGTAAATTCTTTAGAAACCAGTTGAATTAGCTGTCCAAGTGTGTCAAACACAGTTACACAGATTTTTATACCCTACATTCACTCAATTTGCATAACCTAGTACAGCCCCTTTCAGTCAGGGGAACTGAGCCCCATACCAGGATCCAATGAAGTATTTATAACAACAGTGTTTATCTTCTTGTCTCAACAGTGATGTGTTAATTTGGCAGTGTAGTCAGTTGCTGGTGTATGAAGAACAGCTAACTAACAGTACACTGCCTAATCACCACACACAACATTAGGATCACCCTAATTGTGCAGACCTTCACAAAATTTGATGCTATTTCTCTTCCTAGGAGACCTTCACTTTGCAAGGCACATACAGAAGCATCCAGACAAAGCAAGTAATAACAAAGCGTTTCTTCTGCATTCTGCAAGTGCCTGAAGTGCCAGGATGAGGACAGAGGTAATACTCTCTGTTGACAGTATGTTTGATAGAAGCTTCCAGTATAACATGAATCAAAAGGATCCATGTACTTCCAGTCTTTATTCTTCTGAAGTATCATATTGTGTCCTATGCAAATTGTGTCTCCTGGTTGGTGAGACTACGTGCAGTTGTTTTAATGTATTCCTGTTCACAAATTACGTTATTCTGAGAAGCAAGGGGAGAAGAAAAACTCTAAAGTTGGCTTCTCTTTTTTTTTTTTTTTAATAGAATGGAAAGGTAATTCAGGCAGTTAGTGAAAGTGATTTTAAGCCTTTGCTGCATCTCATTACTCAGTTAAAAAAAAAAAAACAAACAAAACCACACACCTCCCTTCCCCAAAAAAACAACCAACTTGCATTAGCTAAATATCATAATAAAAGATTTAAAATAAAAATTTAAAACACATGTGAAGTTTTAACCGTGCTTCTTTTGCTTTAACAAAACTTCCAGAGCTTAAAATTGTTTGAAAAGTTTGAATTATTTACCTATTTCAAGTATTTATAAGCTTCCAGTTAGCTTGGTATCTAAACGCAGGTGAAAACCAGAGCCTAAATCAACAAAAAATTCTCACAATTCTTTGGATAATGGTGGATAATGGAAATACAAGATACCACTGTAATACCAAAAAATGAGACTGACAGTCAAAAAAAGCAATAATCAGGTGGACCCAGAACATTATTTATACAAAAGTAGTACCTCTCCATTCTGAGGATCAAGGTATGTGGAAAAGGACAGCAACTGCATGTTAGCTGATGTCAGAATTTCAACCAGCTAACATACACTGCCATCCCATCACACACAGATGCACCACCTGCATTCCTGGAAATTAGAACCCTAGCACTTTCCAAAGGAACCGCCTTTAAACAGCGATGAGCTGGCCCTGCAGCAGATGACAGTGCAGTAGTGACTGCTACGCTCAGATACAGCAGCCAGCTAGCAGTACACTGCCTACCAGACGCAGAGCCCATGCAGAACAAGATGTCTCATGAAATAACATGCCTGGAAACATCTCTTGTTTTCTACCTACATTCAGCATTGCTCACTTGGTTTGAGGTTCATGTTTCATAAATGTACCTACACAAGTTCAAGAAGAAAATAAATGAAATAAATGGCCCGGGTAAGTTTCTGATTCAGTAAGAGACCAGAATTAAAATAATAGTATAAAACCTACGCAGAGTATGACTAGAATCAGATCCTAGACTGTCCATAGGGAACTGGATAGTGTTGCAAACAGCTTCTTGCCTTAGTTGTACGAGCACCAGTATAGTATGTAATCTCCACAAGTTAATTAGTACCATACATGCTTACTTCAGTCCTTTTCTCCCTCGGACATCCATTTATGGTGACCATTGGAACCCAGCCCTTAGTCTAGATGAGCCTGGAGTCTAACTCAGTATAGTCAATTTTAGGTTACTTTGAAAGTAGAATTATCATTGGTTACTCCATAGTGCAACTTAACTTTAGGTGACGAGCCACACTATACCTCCGTTTACAGCCATGTAATGAAGGACACATAAAGACCCCAAGATTCAAGCTTATGGATTTAGGCAAAATTTTACCTACAACATCCATTTTGATGGAAAGCCCTTTGAAGTCATGCTGAAAAGCAGCCACCAAGTTAGACACTTTGCATAAACATCAATGAATATCAAATTTGAAGCCTTCCTTTTGCTTCTTAAAAGCTGGTCTTAAATCACTTAAAATAAATGTCAACTCAATACAAAACAAAACAAAACACTAAAACATTTACTTGCCTGCACGCTGCTGTTAGCAGCCACAGAGAAGCATTGGCTAACTGACTTCTGCTTATTCCACAGTAAGAGGAGGCCACCTCTGAGTTTTCCGTGATGCTTTTGAATGAAACAATATGGAGTGCAGCTAGCAGCTGCTGGCACATCAGAGACAACAGCCAGCTAACATGCACTGCCAGACTGTTACATTCTTTTGAGCTTTGGTCAGTAGCTCCCCCTCACCTCCCAACTGAATTTTCCTCTCCTAGAGCTCACTTTAACAACGTGGCTTTTCCCATGGGGTACATAAAATATTTCTGTTGGAGCGACATTCTCAGCATGCTGGTGGCTACATTTCTGTACTGTCACTGTATGTAAGGGCACACAGCTCATCTCTTGCTGCAGTATTTTCAGTATGGTCAATTCCTTTTACACCTTCACCTCCCACTCCACCAGTTTGCGTATGGCAGTCTCACCAGGTTTTGTGATCTACGTCAGCTCCTTAAGGCACAGGCCGCCTGGATTTTGCTTCTTGCTTACTGTCAAGTATATTGTTGGTGATTAGTAGGTTTTCCACCTATGTTCCTACTGTATACACGAGTTCTTCATTGTCGCTTTTATCTTTACCACTTTCTAAATGTGGACAACTCAGCTTGCAGCACCAAAAAAGACAGCTCTGTAAATCCATACAACCCCTTCAATCCGGTCAAGTAACTTTCATTTTTTTTAACAGCAAGCAGTCCCTCTAGTGCCAAAGGAGAGAAGCTCACAGTTGTTTTTGATTCCTCCCCTCAACAGATGTCACTTTACCATAACTTGTGTTTTTCTGACATTTCAGATGCTACAGTTAAGAAAGGGTGATAAGGATTAATAGCAAAGGAAAAAAATTTTTTTTTTCAAAATCACTTATTTTCGATAGTTTCCTTCTCTCCCTCCCCCAGAAATGTGTAAGAGGGGAACACCTCAGTGCAGTGCATACAGAGGAGTGTGAATGTGCCGGCCCCTACCTTAGCCGCTTTCTGTAGGCTTTGCTCTCTGCTCCGCTTCAGGTCTTTTCCAAGCGTTTCCATCACTCTCTCCTTGAACGAAACACAGAGGCACATCACTTAACAGGCGTGTGGCCCACAGTTTCTTCACCCTGAATCACCCTCCGCCCAGCCCTCCTGCTCGCAAGGCTTCCTCGGGAGACACAGCCCTCGGGCCGGGCCGGGCCGGGCAGGTGTCCGCCAGGCCCGCTCCTCGGCCGCCACCCTCCCCAGAGCAGCG
>VZSZ01011557.1:15170-27966 GCA_013398815.1 Ibidorhyncha struthersii | reverse complement strand
CGGTGGGTCACCTCCGCAGGGCCGTGTCCTGTGGGGCTGCCCACGCCGCTGTGCCGCGCTCTCGGGGTGCCGCCGCCTCGGCCCCTGCCTGGGGGGGAGCGGGCCCGGGGCAGCTTCGGCACACTCCACGCGCGAAAAACCCTCACGTCGGCTCGTTTCTCGCAGAGGGTTTCGCCCGCCGTGAGGAGGAGGGCAGACGGACGCAGCAGCGGCCTCGCAGCGAGGCCTGGGGAGCAGCACCTCGCCGAGGTGTCCGGGCCTGGCTGTCCCACACCCAGA
The DNA here is from genome assembly GCA_013398815.1 of Ibidorhyncha struthersii. Classification (NCBI taxonomy): domain Eukaryota; kingdom Metazoa; phylum Chordata; class Aves; order Charadriiformes; family Charadriidae; genus Ibidorhyncha; species Ibidorhyncha struthersii. The sequence continues at coordinate 27,687 of VZSZ01011557.1, read as the reverse complement.
GCTGGGGCAGAGCCCTACGGCACCGCACCTCGGTGCCCCCTGTGGTGGCCTGTCCCCCAGCTAAGGTCCCCAAAACCAAAAGTGGGCAAAACCCAACCTCCGCCATGAACAGCCTGACTCAGAGAAATAACCTGCAGTCATTTGCTTTAACGTGACAGGCGAAGGCAGAAGTTGTGGGAGAACGTGTGAAGAACCATTTTATCCCAGCAGATGAGTTGCTTGTGCAGGTGTTTTATGGAGAGCAGGGGACAAGGGGGACTGTACAGGCCCTTAGGCGCTCCCTTCCACTGAGAAAACTTGAGCGCAGGTTTGGTAGGAAAGAAGTCAAACATGTTTTTGTTGGAAGATAGGTTTTAGTTAAATCCAAAGAGACTGAAAGAGAAGAGTTACAACTGCATCTACCTTCTGTACTTTTATCAAAATAAGTTCAGAACAGTCCTTTTTCGGCCCGTGTTACAGTTTGAAAATTTGGAGTGGCGCCACGTGGGTTTTCAAGCAACAGCAGCTGAGAGACACACAGCATGTAAAAGAGCCCATTTTCCCTTTTTCTAGCTTTTGGCTCGGAGAATCAACATTAAAAGTGTTATTTTCTAAGAGTAAGTAAAAAAGGGCCACTTTTAAAAATGTGCTCAAAGGTTTCTTCACTTTCTTATGGTTTCACTTTTTTTTCCCCCAGGAAAACAGGCAAAATTTTTCTCATTTTTCAGTTGGAAAAGTATTATTTGAACCAAAAAAAATTATCCTGCAAAAAACTTTCTCATGTAAAGTCTCATTTCCTGCTCAGTTCTATTTCTATAGCTGCACACATTACATCAGCAAAAGGACATCATGTAAGCAAGACAATGGAAGAAAATATTTTTATTGATGCCTAAGTTATAGGCAATACTTAAATATCAGATGATAGAGCAGTTTTGCCAAATCAAAGGAAAACCGTTTCAAAAGTGCCATTTTATTATTTCACTTTGTATTGCTAAGGACACAGCTTAGCACACCCAGGATGCAAAGTGGCTGAGTCACTCAACAACATTTTAATGCTTTCTGTAAAACAAACACACAGGGCATTGCTAGAGTACCATCACAAAGGATCGTTTGCAACGCTTCAGTTGTTCGTTTAACTGAACAGGAGCTCTTCCTAGAAGACTAAAGTTCAGCAAGCATGGCCAAACGGTGTTACCCTGCCTAACAGCAGCTGCTGGCATGCGTGGCAAAGCCAGCTCACTGACACTCGATGGATCAGCAACACTCAGGTGAAGTGTATTGAACTGTTACCTATCCGACCAGCGTTTGGGCCTCTAACAAAGCTTTTGCTCGCACTGAAAAGTTTCAGATGAGCAAACCTGTAACTGTGCGGTTTGTTTGATAGCGGGAGAAAAGAGGTCACAGTCTGAGAGCTTTATGGTTGTAAACGGGAATAGAAGCCAAAAGCTTTTCAAAGTCAACAAGGTTTTGTTTGAGTGAACTAGAATTAGAATTAATTAATGCAGATCAATGCATTAAAGAGTAAATAATATAACCCACTGCAATCGGCATTACAAGCAGTGATTCCTGCCTGTGAACATGCAACTCTTGCATGCATGCACCACAAACGAGGAAAGATTTTGAGGTTTTTCTGTAAAACTCCTTCTGAACACTGATTAGCAAGTGGAAAACATACCAAGATACTATGTTTGCCAGGAGCCTTAAAATAAGTAGATCCTGAAATGAAGTCAGTGGTAAATAAAATCCAGAAATATGCAGAAGTGCCATGGGGAAGTCTGAATTGCTTTATGTTTATTAAGAAGCATGTGTTGGATTGATAGAGAGGTGTTATAACATCAAAGATGTCCTTAAAACTCTTGCTTCTTCACTTAAAGTGCCTAGTACTTTGGAAATGATGTGGTAGGTAAAAGCTCTGTTCTCACTTAGAAGTTGTAACTGAATTTTGAACAAAGGAGTTTTGTTTTAGAAAAGCTGGCCCTGGCAAAGTGTATCAGTTCTGAAATGCTTCCAACATCTGACTAACATGTCTTCGAAGTGAGATGAAAAGGGCGTCTTGATTAAATGTCTTCATTGCTTTCTCACTGTGGGCTCATTTTAGGCTCCTTGTTATGGAACCTATGCAGCCAATTGTTTAATTATTTCCCTTACATACTAGAAACATAGGTGAATTTTTGTAGCTTACTAAAAGTATTCCCAAACCAGTATGTAGAGACCATGTAATTTGTCCCCGCTGGCAGTAGATGGTGCTGGTATGCTGTTGCTTGGTACACACTCGAAAGCTGGTATGCAGATTCTCAGTCCCATAGTAACATTTTTGTCTCATCCACTCTCCTTAACGTCTTTTGCATCACCATAAGACTTTAGTATTTATTGAGATAAAATACGAGTTTACAGTTTGAAGGTGAAGTTTGGACATCAACAGCAAGCCTCACAACATTATCAGAGAATTAAGCACTGACTGAAATAACAGATTTTAGGAAAAGTTGGACTCATCACATCCAGACTGCTGAATGAGGACCACTAATACTTGCAGGGCCCGGTTATCTCAACATGAGAAGAGAAGACTCCAGGGAGACCTTATAGCAGCCTTCCAGTGTCTGAAGGGCGCTTACAAGAAAGCTGAAGAAGGACTTTTTACAAGGGCATGTAGCAATAGGACAAGGGCTAATGGCTTCCAACTGGAAGAGGGTAGATGTAGGTTAGATATTAAGAAGAAAATTTTCACTGTGAGGGTGGTGAGGCACTGGCACAGGTTGCCCGGAGAAGCTGTGGAGGCCCCATCCCTGGAAGTGTTCAAGGCCAGGTTGGACAGGGCTTTGAGCAACCTAGTCTAGTGGGAGGTGGGGGTTGGAACTAGGTGATCTTTAAGGTCCCTTCCAACCTAAACCATTCTATGATTCTGTGATAATGAGATACCTCTTTAGATAGATTTCTAGATTACCAGTAGGAAACTCTTGCTTAAACCAAAGGCCTAGTTAGAGAAACCTTCCTGGCTAAGGAGCACAGGGTCTTGAACATACTGGACTGACTAGTTTTCCAGAGAGGATGTAGTCATTGGCTGTGATACCCAGTTGGATAAAGTAAGTGTAACAAATTATGCTAACTGAAAAATGACCGTTTTGGAAGTGTGAAGGATCTGAGTAAGATTTACCACAGTTTTGAGCTGCTATTTGAAACAGGTGGGAAAAAAATTATTAAACATATCTTGATGAAAATTTGTTTCCATTTTGCAGTTGCAAAGTGATGAGAGGTTTCTGGGAACCAAGGCCTCTAACCTCCTGCCAGAGAGAAAATTATATCCCAGCTTTGTTAGGTGAGATCTTGCGGTACAGAAACATCTTAATTTTTCTTCCTGTATTTCTTCACTGTTCTCTCTAGCTTTTCAGCCAGTATCCCAGAAAGATCCCAATCTTGTTGCCTGCTCAGTTGCATCAGTACTCAGAGGCTTCTGAGTGGGCTCGAGGAACAGTTCTCACAGTGCTACAGGGCAAACCATGGGGCCTCTCTAAATGACTGACAACAGTAGTAGGTAGTTGTTCCAATTTATAAAAGGAAGCTTTGACCCTCAGGTGTTTCTAACTGCAATGGAAAGCAGAGAAAGGATGGGGAAAGAAGGAATCAGGAAAATGAAGGGACTCAGTTCACGTGGCTGTTCTCTTCACATCATTTCACACTGCAATGAGCAACTGTTGTTTCAACTCCAGTTTGAAATATTGTTGGCCAGGCAACTGGAGTATTCTGGCAGTGAACACACAGCTTCATTTTAGCTGTACACAGCATGGGTTATTAAGATGTCCTTCAGAGAACGAGGCGGGAAAGAAGTTCCTGCTTCTTTGCTGTGGTTTACCTTAAGCCATTCACTTAATGTCTCAGTCCAGTCATCTACTCATCAGACATCTCCCATTTCATTTATCTTTGCCAGCACAGTAAAAATGGTGGTGAACGTGTTGGGAGTAAGCTCTGGAAATGACTGTCCACTTTTCCTCCTCAGATGAACCTCAACACCTCAGACATTAAGGAAAATTACATCTCCTACACAGACGAACAAGAAAATTAAAAAACACCCTGAACCTGTTCCTTATGTTGCTGCATTCTGTTGCTGCAAGTATGCTGCATTATCTGGATAGACTAAAACACGAAAGATGGAGTACCATCTTCATATTTTTCTGTCTTTTGTCCATTTGTTCCGCACCTTCCCCAGTACTTAAGTTTCTTTTATTTCCAATGTTAAATTTAGCAATAATGATGAGCCTGGTTAGCAAGCATGCATAAGTAGACTAAGGATCTCTCTCAGGGAAGAATTTGTGTCAGCTGTCAGTTTCTGGCTTGTAAAAGATTTTTTGTTTAAAAACAGAGGAAAAAACCCAAGAAAATGCACACACCAAGGGATAAGTGGATTTTAATAAACTACATGACTTTTCACGTAACATATTGTTGACTCCCAGGATTGTCGGTTTTAATGTGACCTTTCAGAAAACAATACAATTGGTTTCTTCAGCAGCACACAATAGTAATTGCCTGTTTTTGCTGTTCAGTGGGCAGATCAAGAGCTGTCCTGTTAGGTCATCCATCCCAGCCCTTTCTGCTAAGTTTATCTCTTCAGTGTGTACTCCCTTTTTCTGCGCACATTAATAATCCATTTCAGCACACCACTGCTACAACAACTGTCTCAGTTAAGGCTTCCAACATGCTGGAATCCTGTGCTGGCTTTGGGGACTGCACACAACATACAACTACATTTTGTTTACCTTGGCTAAACTCCAACCCAAAACCAGAACCTCTGGGTTCCTCGCCAGCTGCCAACTGTGTGCCTAAATAATAATTCAGCCTGGAATCCTGAGAGTCTGGATTAACAAACTGCCAAAATGCCACTCAGATGTGGTTCTTTCCAAAGCTTCTCTAGCAACTTCTATTGTTAGCACGGTACTTATTACTACATTACGAGTACCAAACTGCTATAAGTTATTGTAAAATTAAGCTATGCAAAAAGTAATTGTGGCTTTGAATAATTATGAATTGTAACTACAACCAAGACTTCAGGCACCTGTTGTAGATGATTCCTCTAAGGTGCTCTCAGAGACAGGGCAAGGTCTCTAACACTCTTTCCTGGATAATGGCAATTAAATACACACCTTGAAAAGCAACTGTCATCTCTCTTTGCAAATGTGTTTCAGTCCAGTCAAGTAATTGCTGACAGGTTCAGCTCCATCAGACCTGAGTTCCTGAAATTCTGTTGCAGCTCCATACAATTTCCCTTGGAAACAGGTCTCTGGTTTCCCTTCAAAAACTTAATATTCAGGGAATCAGGTCAGACTATAAGCTAAGTTTTCAATTAAAATGTATTTTGGTGGTTTGGGGTTTTTTTATGTTGTGTACTACACTCTCTGAAAATAGGTCAGTTGTTACAATCAGATAATATCAGTCATTATTGGGATAGTGACTTCAGCAAACCAGTGGTTTAGTTATGCGATTTCTAGATGACATAGGTTATTTCATATCCTAAGACGTACAGTTTCTTCTTTGATTCTTACAGTTGAGCACTTTAAAAACTTAATGTGTTGAAGATAATCAATTTGTGCCTAATGCCATAGTAGATGTTTCTCTATTTCAACTCTTCCACCTTTTTAAGCTTCTAAAACCTTTCTTGTTACTCAGAGTGTAGGTATAAATCAAATCATCTCTGTCTGCGCATAGTATGCAAAATTCATTCCCCTCACAGCAGATACAAGTCCACTCCAGCTCCTCTCAGAGACAGTGAGTCTCCAGTCCTGCAAAGACCTTGGAACAGCTAGATTCCTGACCCCGCTCAAAGGCCCACTGAGACAGAGGGGACTCTGAATTTCACCAGGAGATACAAACGATCACAAAAGAAAAGAGAGGAACACAATATGAACATATATCCAAATGGAGCTGTGTTGAGGACTAGCGGAACAAACAAGAATAAAATGGTAGAAAACATTTATCAATAAATATATCTGTAGCTGTTTTATTAGTAACACCTTTCACACAATCCAGTGTAAGAGATTCATCTATTATTTTTAGCCTCATCTCTTTCTTTCCTCTTCATTTTGTTGAAATGCGCTTGCTCTGCATTGCACACCCCAGAACATCCTGCAGTACGTGTTGCCCATTACTGTGGTAATGTGAATGCATATTTGATAGCTCTAATTAGATTTCTGAAGAATACTTTATAGGAGTGCTGGGTACATACTTCTTAATAGCTATGCAGTCTTCCCTAGAACACCAACCAACTACAAAGGAAATAACACGTAGGAGTTTCCTAAGAGAAAAAAGAGCTAAATCAGGGCTTTTAGAAAGCTGAGCAGTGGTGCATCACAGGCTAAAAACTGACTTTGTAGCACTCTTCACCTCTCACCACAAAAAATGGTGCAAAATGTGCCAAGGTTGCAAACAACCGTAGAAAGCCAACTTGAAATGTGTTTGGAAACCTCCTTCAAATGTTTATTTCCACCCGAGATCCACCTGAGTTAGGGAATTACAAAGCACCTTCTTTGTTGGTGGACAGTTAAGGCCATTTTGCCCTATTAGAATGTAATATAGGCTGCCTTCAAGAGAAAATTCTGTGCAGTCATATAAACTTTTCAGCATCAGTCTACATTAATGAATAGTCCTATGAACTCTTCTCAGGATTAATTTGAAGTTAGAAGCTCCAACACTTGAAGCAGAGAACTGATGTGCTGATTTTGAGCAAGAGAAGCATTTTTCTCTAAGTGGTATAATTCCTTTTATTGCATCCCTCATGATTGCTACTTCATACACCAATGAAGTACTGAAATGCAAAACAGCAGAATCATGATCTCTAGAAATATCACTTTAATCCCCCTGCCCTTAAACCTCCATATTCAAATATTTTAAAAACTAACATATCCTCAAATCCTGTGAGATCCACACCTTGCCACACAAACCATGCAGGCAGAACCATTGCGTATATTGCATGATTAGGCCTAAGTCAAGCAGTCCTGCTAAAGCCACTTGGCTAATTTGTATACTGAAGTTTAAGTGGATGTAGCAGTGTTTATAGACCTCAGGCCACAGAGTCCTCCCATGTGTGCCCCAGCAGCAGCTCAACTATTGTCCAAGAGAGCTGGGACAGGCTTCGGTAAAAGGTTTAGACACCTAAAAGTTGGGGGGCATGCAACCAAACACATTGGCACTGGAGGCTGGATCTAGATACACACCTACGGCAAAAAATATTAATAGAGACAACTGTGTGAGTCAAATGCAGTGTTTTGGTAACACCCTTCATCTCTGAGAAAGGAATCTAAACCCTGGAGAGAAGAGGTGCCTCCATACACTGAGAGTCACGTGCTGTTCTACCAATACCTGGATCAGCACCCCTTTCACCACCTGACCCAGCATACTGTTGGAAGGACATACCAGTACTGAACAGCCATACACCACCACATCTGAACAGCTACAGACCACTCCTGCCAGCTCGGAGCACAGGCGGAGCCAGTGCTCGACTTTCTGCCCCTTGCCGAGTACACACACCATTACACATTTAGGTTGCCTACATGGAGCCAGAACAGGGAGGAAGAAGGACACCTCAAAGTAGATAGAAAGCTCCACACTAAGCTGCCTGAGTGGTACATTAAACGCAGGGGAGCTGCCCCAGCACCACAGCACCCACCTTGAAACAGCCACCTCTAAATACACAATATGAAGGATCAAGACCTTTCCTTGAGGTCTCTTACAGGTGTTCCTTGAAAAAGCTGAGAAAGACTTGCTATGTCTTGTGTTAGCAAAGCCAAAGTTGGTGCTGCTTTCTTCTTACCTACCCTTTAGAGACAGGGGTCTCATGGTTAAGGCACTTACCCGCAAAGTGGGAGATGCAGGAGTTCTGCATCCCAAACCGAGGTATTGCAGTGCCTCAGCCCCCACTGAGTTGTTATCTTGCCATGTAATGTTGACGCTTGGACACTCGTTGTCAGGTGTGTGGTTGTGTTTTGGAGCATGGATTGCTGTGATCAGATCTCTTTCCCAGTGGATCTGTGAAAGCAGTTGTGAGCAGTTACTGCCTCTGTTTATTACAATGGAAATACAACCTTGTGTGCTACTGGTTACCTTCTCATTTGCCTCTAACTTTTGCCTTCACCTTTTTTGCCATGACTGTAAATACTACTGCTCTATTTCTTGCTTGTGTATCTTTGCTACTTGCTTTTTGTTCTACATTTTTAATATTTTCTATTTGAAAAACCTTGAATATGATCTTTAAAAGCCACATCCTAGTTTGTGTCACTCTTGATTCTAACTGAAGAACTTCTCCGTGCTGTCAAAATCGCTTCTAAATCTAGCCCTTGTGTATTTACTGAAATGTAAACATAATTGACAAACATTCATTCTCTTGAAATTCTGACCTGCTTGCTAATTTGCACTGTACTGTATATTAGTAAAATGCTCCCTCGGTTACACAAGTACATTTGCTTTATGATAAAGCATACTTGGAAATGTTTTGTTTAAACAAAGTGATTTGATTAGGTTATGGGGCAGTTTTCAAAAGCACCTGACACCCGTAATACTCATTTTGTTCGCTAACTCTTCCCTTACGTTGCTTAAGGCTTGGAAGTAGAAGCATCCTGTAAAACAGAAAGCCTCACTCCATGGTCTGAAAGAACATAGGCAATTGCACAGATGCCAATGGAGCTTCACATGTTCACAAGCTCCTTCTGTAATAGCAGATGGGTGAGGACTTAGGCGAACAAGCAAACAAAATTCAGGACTAAAACCCATTTCCAGTTCTTCTCTAGATGGATCCCCTAGTTAGTGGCAAAAATTCAGGTCTGATATCTGTTTGCTGGCCTTCATTTATTTTATTAAAGTAAGTCAGACCAATGTGTTTTCTTGCTTGTCAGGTCGTGTGTGAGTGTGTGTATGCAGAAGAGAAGAAAAGTCTACACAAATGTTCAAACTGGCTGAGGTGCATCTCCATTTTGCAGTTCCTTGCAGCTTCGTGCACTACAGTGAGTTCTGTCACTCATGTATTCAGTTGTTTTCATTCCTGAAAACATCGTGTTGGCCGTTCTGATATTGTTTGACACCTTCCTGGGAGATACATCCCCAGTGCAATAGCTATGATCTTGTTTTGCTGTCACAACTGTACCACTATGATCAGTAGAAGTTACACACAGTCTGTGAGATTCCTTCGTCTTCTCCAAGACATGCTCCAGGTTGAGTGGCCTTACCTATGTTTGCAGTAGTAAAGAGTGAGGAGTGGCATAAGAAGTGAAACAGCTGATGCTGAGATACAGGGTCCACTCTGTACATGCTTGAGGGGACAGTAACTGAGAACTGGCTCTAGCCCAGATGTCTGGACTAAATGCCTGTTAGCAGCTGAGGTAAATTAGATGAGCTCCTGGAGGGTATCTTTGGTTTCATTTCATCTGAAAGGAGTCCCATGGACAGGCTTCAACACTACAGTGCAATACGAAACCAAGGTGGGAAAGACAGGATCAAGCATGAGACTTGCTTCAAGCATGCATTCTTCCTCTGGACTAAAGTGATAATGTTGCTGTAGCCTTTATACAACTGAATATGGTCAAGAAGAGCTTTTGAAGTGACATCTCCTGCACAGCTGCCTGTCTTCCCCAGACAGGTACACTGCAGAGTGAAAACAGAGGAGGAAGCAGAGGAGGCAAAAGAGAGTCCAGCTTTATTCCTGATTTTCTACTGGTGTAAATTAGGCCTTCATGCAGAAAAGATATTGAGTATCAGTGAGTATCACTTCCTCCATACGCTTCAATAGACTGGAGCCAAAGTCAACACAGAATGTCTCCCATCAAGTTTTATTTTATTCACCGACGTGATTTTGATACAGTCACTCCCAGAAAAAAATCAGAAAAAATAACATCAAAATGACAAGAAACAAATGCCCACCACAGTTGTCTCCAACAACTCATGGAAGGTTGTTTAATCAGTATAACCAAGGAAAACAGCCTGGTGTACTCGAGAAGTTCATGCCTTCCAGTCTTGCGTAGCCTGATTCAAAGCCCACAGAAGGGAGTGACAGCCCCTTGTATTGTTTTGAAGGGGCTGTGGCAAACATGAACAATCCAGGAAGAATACTAGAGAACTTCCAAAGAGATTCAACTGGACCATGGGGATTTCCAAGATAATACCTCAGTAACAAATGAGAAAATAAACAATTGAGACATTAATTATTTCATAATCTTCATGCTTAACCTCAGATGCTGAATGTGTGCTGAAGTGTGCTAAAGAATTTGTGTGAGAGATCAGAACTTGCTCGTTTGCGCGGTAATTGGGAAAGCCTCTTCAAATATAGACAGCTCTAATTCTGCCCCAGTTGTTTGTTAAACTCTCCTGTGAGAGATTGTTTGGGATCAGTGCTCCTTGCACTGACATCTTAGCCCTGTTACAGGTTCTAAACATGGTCAGTCACCAAGTACTAGAAAAAAATTGAGAAAAATGCTTAAAACCTGTTAAAACATTAAAAATTAAGAATTGTATTTAATACAGTTAGCTGCATTCAAATATCTTGTTTTCCTCCTTTAAATGTTTGACCATGAAATTTTGTGAGTCTTCTGCCACCGAAAGAGCCACACAAAATAAGCCAAAAGGATGCACACTTTCAAAAAGCATCTTTGGGCAGACACTCTGGGTTTACACAGTGCACAGCAGAACAGGACTCTGCTTTCATGTCTCTGGGCACTTTTGAATTACTGACATAGTACAAGGCAACTAAACAAGTGGACTTTAAGAAGGTAGGAAGAAGGGAAGGCTAAATATGTTACCAAGCATTTTTTTGTGTAGTTTAATTTGAACTTAATGTGTGCACTGACTGGTAGTAACAGTTTCATGTATTTTGCAACTGGGGACTTAATAAACCAAATTAAAGCTTGTCTTGTAGGACGGTGTTCACCTCTAATTCAGTATGAGTACACAAAGCTGCATCTCTCTGTCTGAACTACTGTATAGGTACCCATCACCATCATAATCTAGGAGCTCTCAAAAAATTACATTTACCCTCCTATCACCTCCCCTCTTGTTGAAAAGAGACAAGTTTATGGCCATTTTCCTTGTCAGAGCACAGCTGGGAGCAAGTCTGAATAGTTCCATACTTAGTTCTGAAAGTCACACAGACAATTCTTGTGCTTTTTCTTTTACTACCCAAATCTGTGACCCAATTTGCCACCGTTAATGGTTTCATACTCATGGATCCTCCATCAGTGAGTTGACAATTTTCTTCTTCCTCTGGAAAGCCACTTTCATGGAAAGCCAGTTTCAGACAGAGAAACAGTATCTTGGGTAATGAAGATTATTTCTAATCAGGCTTTCTAACTCAGGAAAGACAGTGAGTGAGGTACATGTTCAATGGAAATCCTGTGGAGAGAGATACTGTTCTGGGAGATTTGGTTATTGTTTTCTGGTCAAGTTGAATGATTTTCAGAATTGTGGTAAATGAGATTAAATTTACAAATAAAGGCCAGATACCGGGTGGTGAGGGGAGGTCGTTTTGGGTTTTGCCAACATGCCCGTGGATCTTCCAGGGCAGTTTGTAATCTGTCTGATCCCAGGGCTGCAGCCCAGTTTAAGGTACAGAAGGGAGCACCTCTGCATGGATGAGGCTGTGATTCACCCATTTTTCTAAAATTTTTGTCCCCTGCCAAAGTCCATGCTTTTGAAGTTTTCGTTGTTTTAATTTTGTGAAATTTTGGTGGTACAGATGAAAACAGAACAGAGTGGTTATACATTTGAATCCAGCCTTTCTTTGCATTTTTTAAGTGCTTATATTTCATCCCTGAAGAAAACCGTACATGGCTGAGGTGAACTTTACCTACCTGATAACTCTGCACATGCCAGAAACTGCAATTTAAACGTCATAACTTTGATTGAGTGTCCGTCCTTTATTGGATAGTTGTTCAAGTGCGGTCATAAGCTCTCAGGGTCTGTGTTGTAACTATTGACTGAAAAAAGAGTAACGATATACTGAGGTGTGTCATTGATACAACAAACAGGTTAATCTGGCTAAATCTTTCATTAACATGGTAAGATTTTAGGGCTGTAACGTGATTTTTTTATCACTTTATTTAAACAGCTGTATACTGTTCAATAAATTGTAAAGAACGCTTTTGTACTGAGGTTTAGTTTTAACATGTTAAATACATTTTCTTACAGTAAAAGAATCACCTTACATAACCTTAATGATTATTAATGTACCTTAACGGATCTTTGACCCCATGAAACTGCAGCTCAGTTGTCTGACTGGGTCCAGTCCTGTTCAATATATTCATCAATGACCTGGATGAAGGGGTAGAGTGTACCATCAGCAAGTTTGCTGATGACACAAAACTGGGAGGAGTGGCTGACACGCCAGAAGGCTGTGCTGCCATACAGCGTGACCTGGACAGGCTGGAGAGTTGGGCACAGAGGAACCTTATGAAATTCAACAAAGGCAAGTGTAAGGTCCTCCACCTGGGGAGGAATAACCCCCGGCATCAGTACAGGTTGGGGGCTGACCTGCTGGAGAGCAGCTCTGCAGAGAGGGACCTGGGAGTCCTGG
>VZSZ01011556.1:76388-110599 GCA_013398815.1 Ibidorhyncha struthersii | reverse complement strand
GTTCTGGGGGGTGGTGTTTTTTTTGGGTTTTTTTTCGTTTTTTTTTTTTTTTCTTTGTAAGCAAGGGTATCTCTGCTTGCTCTTCCGAGCCTTGCTCCCGTTTCAGTACCTGCCTTGTGTCCCCTTCCCAAGGGGAGAGTAAAACCATCTCCAGTTGGGAGGCTGCTGTATCCTCGCTCATCTATGCGACCTTTGTAGTTGGTATTCAAGGAAGGCAGGAATACCTGCGAGATGGATCTTGTTATTCCAGCATTCTGTTTCTGTTACAGAGCCAGGTGACATCGTGGTGGCACAGGAAGCATGCGGCTGTGGCACTGGGGACCCTGAAGACTGGCTTGCAGGGAGGAATGCTACGGTGGGCAGTGCACTTGGAAGGTGGGCCGCGGAGGGTGAACCACGCGGCCGTGGCTGTTGGGCACAAGGTCTATTCATTTGGCGGATATTGTTCTGGAGAAGACTATGAGACTCTGCGGCAGATTGACGTCCATGTTTTTAATGCAGGTAAATGTGTCCTTGCGGTGCACAAAGGAGTGGCTTGCTGGACTCAGTTATTAGTTTTCTTGCCCACTGCTGCTTAACAATTTACACTCTGTAACATGCTGTTTGACTCTAATTTCCCCCAAAATTATCAGTTTAGATGGGAGCCTCTTGCCTTGTGCAGCCCTGTATTTTCAGCTTCAGGGGCAGGGCACAGAGGGGCTGTAGTTCAGCAGACTGCTAGGATTAGGACTCCCTAGAAGTACCCACGTAGTCAATGGTTTGGTTTGTCCTTGTTTTCTGTGAACACTAACTCAACTAGGTGCAAAGAGGTGATGTTTAGCTGGCTCAGGCCCCCCATGTGCAGCGCGACTGTGCTCAGCTGCCCCTAGTGTGGAAGTGGTAGGGTGGGAGCTAGTACACTCGGTTAAGTCTCCAGGTTTAGACTTAGTGAAGGCAGCTGACAACTGCTGCCAGCATGATGAAGTCAGTAGGGGCACGTGGCTAAGATGGAGGCCTTCCTGTTTTGGCAGCAGCTATCATGCAGATTCACAACGTGGCTTAGCAAAGCAGCGGGAGCTGGAGCCATTTGTGTGGGGTAGCCACTATCTGTCAGGAGGCTGAGTCTGGAGCCATGACTGTGCTGGGAGAGGCTGTATTTCTTGATTCAGTGCTCTGTGAACTGAAGTGGTTAAGGTGGCTGAAAAACAGATGTTTGGATGGGTCCAGCTGAGCAGACAAGAGCGGAGAACCAGTGATGAGTTTTGCAGACTGGACAGTGTGCTGAACGCTCTCCTAACATGCAGGTGGCATGTAGCTAAAACTAGTTTGTCTGTAAGAATGCAGTGAATTCACTCCTCTAAATCTGACTGTGGAAAAGACTGACTTGTGCAGTAGTGGATAAAAGCATTGGTTACACAGGGCTGCCAAGGTGACCTGCTCACGGTGTAGAGGGGAGCGTAGCTCAGGATCTTGTGAATAAAGGCATTCATGTCTATCCAGAGAGACTGGGCTGTCACACTCAAGACAGTCGAACGTTGTAGCTTGTGAAACGTGCCAGTAGAGCACTGCTCTTATGGTGGAAGCATAATTACTGTGCCCAAAGGAATGCTCTTGCATTGTCTTCCCTTCTTACCACTCTCAAATATTAAAGGATCATGATGCTGCAGCCACCATGTGGGAGGTGATGCTGGCTTCCCAAGCCCTTACTCAGTTAGCATTGCCAGGTTCCAGTGCTAAAGCCAAAATACCAGATTTTGAATGGTTTCTTTCAGTCTTCCAAAGAGGAAGACTGTGTTTTAGGTACGGAACATCCCTTCTAGCTTTACTTTAGCATTGGTTGTGCTTCCTCAGTGCTGTGTCTGCCTCTGGTGTAGATGCTCACCTTTTAAAATTCTGGACCCTTTCCCTTTGTTAGTATTTCAGGGGAACTGCAGGCTGTTTTCTGGTATATTTCATGTTATTTCTGTGTTGAAAACAAAAGCGGAGGCTGTATGTGTGGTAGAGGGAGGGTGTCTGCGTGCTCTTATGTAATGGTCATGTAACACTCGCTGCGACTCTTGCACTGTCATTGAACCCTGTAATACCTGTTGACTGCTCTGGCTATTGCTGAACGTGACATACAGGCTGCCAGGAAGGCGAACCTGTAATCATAAGGCACTCCTATTAGTGACACAAGGTTAGCAGGGAGAGCTCAGGTATGCATGGGGGTAAAGGAGACGGGCAGATGTCTCATCTAAAGATCAAAAAAAAAAAAAAAAAAAAAAAAAAAAGGCAAGCAAACCCTGTTGCTACAAAGCTGCTGCATTGCTTTACTTAAGCTGTACTACTGCAAGCCCAAATGATGCCTTCAGGTGTGTTTACTTGTATGTTGCTGCAGTGAATTATTCCTGTGCTGCCCATTCTTCCAGATTTGAGTCTCTTCAAAAACGTCACTAGCCTGAAGTAGTGTCTTCATTCATTATCACCTCCACGCTTTTTCTTTTTCCTTTCCCTGTTTGGGTTTGTGGTTTTGGTTGGGTGTTTTTGTGTGTGTGTGTGTGCACTGTACCTTCACTCACAGTCGAGGATGAGCCAGAGTGGAAACCTCTTCAGTGATGCAGAATGGAGCCTATTTCTGTCCAGAATCCTCTGGTCCTCCAGTGCTTCCTCTAGTCTCACCTGTGGCAGGGGTCTGTGGAAAACTGTGCTTCTGTGTTCCTTAACTACCTACTACCCAGGGTCAGGCACAGCTTTGTCTTCCTTACTAGACTGCTTCTGCACCTTGTCACAGGGGAAAAAAGAGCTGTGCCAGGTGGGTTGTGACCTGTGAGTATGGGTAGCCGGCTTAGCGTTTGACGTGGGCTCAAACTTGTCATTTCAGTGTCTCTGCGCTGGATCAAGCTGCCTCCAGTGTGGACAAACAGCCGAGACCATGTGAGAGAGGTGCCCTACATGAGGTATGGGCACTCAGCAGTGCTCATAGATGACACCGTCTACATATGGGGTGGACGCAACGACACTGAGGGAGCCTGCAACGTGCTCTATGCCTTTGATGTCAGTAAGTTCCAGCTTCTCGCTCTTCCTTGTCACAACTGCTCCTGATGAGACCTTCTCTCTGCCCCACTGTACTGCTCCCCAACTTGTTTTCATGTCCCTCAGTCTCTCTACAAAGTGACAGTCTGGAGGAAATGGTGCAAATGGGGAATTTGTGTCGCTGGCTGTTTCCACAGGTTTAGAAGGGGAGCAGGGTGGCCAGTGTCTGCACGCTTGAATCTCTGTAAAAGCCTTTGAACAGAGATTACTGAGCTTGTCTAACAGAGAAAAATTAAACCCAGTTTCAATCAGCTTTGTGTGTTCTCTCCGATAGTAAGTACAACTGAAGCGCTCTTTCAGTGTGATGTATTATTCCTTAACTGTGGCTGAAGGTTGCAGGAAGAAGTGGCTAGAGCTCTTGAGGATTGTTCTTCTCCAGGGTGGTCCTTCTTTCTGAAAGCATGAGGGAAAGTGAGGAATAAAACACAGACATAGTCAGGGACAGGATGGCAAAATAAGGGAAGGCATGAGTCAAGTTAGATAAACCTGAAAGAAACTCCTTGAGCTTTTCAGTTGGCTTCTCCACAGTGCTGCTGGAGCACCTGGGGAGAACAGGCACCATCAGGACAGGATTGTCAGGAAAGCAAGGGAGTACATCTGAATACTGACCAGTAACTGGCTTGCTGGACTTGCAGGGAAACTGCCTGCTCTTATGGTTGGTAATGAGTTCCCTTCTTTGCCAGGAAGCGTCCCACATCTTGGAGCTGCTCTCTGGGCACAGGTTTTCCCCCTTCCCTTGACACATGCAGCTAGGAAGTCAGCAGTAAACCTCTGCCTACGCAGAGGCCTTGTAGTGGGAGCTGCCTGGTCTCCCTGCCAACTCCAGCACTTTAGCATTGAGTGAAAATTAAGGGAAAGACCAGACTTCAGTCCTGGTCTGAACACTCTGCAGCTGTCTGTACGTGCTGTGCCTGTCCCCTGCCAATCCTGGAAAGTGAGGCTGGCAGTCACACTCCTGCATCTGTGGTGTAAGTCCCACTGTAGGAGTCGCATCAGGCTGGATAAAGTCCTGACTGAGTGCAATTTTGTCCCCTGGGGTGCCAAGCAGATCACAAGCTGAGGTCTTTGCCATCTCTAGTGTGATGTGTTGCACTTGAGTGAGCTCTTGCTGCTACCATGTGACTGGTCTTGGAAGCAGCCCCATAAGGAAAGGAACTCGATAGCCACTGCAGCTTTATCACTAGAGGCTGCCCAGGGATTCTGTTGACCTTGCAAGCCCCTTTGTCTGGTTCCAGCTGGAGCCTAGGTGGATAGCTGTGGCTGCAGGCCAAGTTCAGAGAAGTTATCCTCATGAAGCATGTTGCTTTGGCTCCAATATTACTGCTTCCTGAAATAAGCACTGCTCTTGGCAGCTTGCGGCAGTTAGGGAGGGTGGTGGGAATGCCTCTTGCTGCCTTCGGGCTTATCTGTGCCTCTCTGGGCTCTTGGGACAGGTGCCTGTTTGTGCTTGGCAGTGAGTTGCTGGCATGGCTCCATGTTGCCCTGGCGTGGAGAACAACACTGGCTGGATTTAAAGTCCTCCCCTAAATCAAGCCAGCCCCTGGAGTGTGCAGGATAAGGGGCTGAATCTGGCTGGTGCAGGTTCACAGGGAGCCATGCGAAGGGAACCATGAAGAGTGGAGAGTGAAGAAGGTTCCCCTCGAAGAGCGGATGAGAATGTAACAAGAGGAGCAGATAAGATAGGGAGAGCTGCGCTGCAGAGGTGGGGATGTGGACATAGCTCTGTTGACATGGTGAGCTTGTGGTTAAGTGACTTCTGCCTGGATTTTGAGCGTGGTGTTTTTCCTCAGTCAGTCACCATCTCCACACCGTGAGGTCAGTTGAGCCACTTAGCATCGTTCCTTCATTGTAATTGAAACTGTAAATGCAGAGTTGACAAGTGACTCACAAGTAGGCTTTGCAAGAGATTCAATAAAAATAACATTGCTCAAGTAGTGCTGTACTACTCACACTTAAAACGTGAGCTGTTCGTCAGGTCAGGTGGAGTCAGCAGCCATGCCCAGGAGCTGAGAGCTGTCACCGTGCCCCTCTGGAGGCTCAGGCAGGTAATCTTGCCTGAAGAAGCTTGCAGTTTCTCTGAAGAAGCAGGTGCTGTGTGTGAGAGTGTGAAGGATTTCTGTCTTAGAAATGAAAAACAGTAGTAAAGAGCTATCCTGTCCCAACATCTACTGTATTTTCTTAGCGTTGCCTCCTGTTTTATTTCAGACACGCACAAGTGGTTCACGCCAAAAGTGTCTGGAATGGTCCCAGGAGCGAGAGATGGGCACTCAGCTTGTGTCCTGGCAAAGAGCATGTTTATCTTTGGAGGCTATGAACAGCTGGTGAGTAGTCTCTGTAACTCTGATTTGGCAATCCTTTGGGAAAGAGGGTGTTCCTACCCAGGACACTGGTAGAGATGGGATACAGGTGCCTATTTGTATCCATAGTTGCTTTCATTTTATAACTCAGCAAAGTTATGGCATTAATTACCCAGGTTATGCTCATTATTTTGCAGAGAAGATGGTTGGGAATGTAGGCCTAAAAAAAGGTGGTGTTTTTTTTTTTCTTCCCCCAAACATATAGATATACAGAGGTAAAAATATAGATTTTTTTTTTTTCTGTCTCATTTCTCAGCCAATTTTAGATAGATAAATACATAACACTTTTAATAAATATATCAAACTACATTTATTTTAATTTGGCTGAGAAATGAGCCAGAAAAATCACTTTCCAATGTCTGCAGTGTTGCTGCGAGGTTTTGTCCTAATCTGGTGCATGTTACCTGTATTCTGTACCTGCTCTCACATCTTGCTGATCCCCTCCAGCATCACTTGCTTGCCCTTCCATTAAGAATACCTTAAGCCAAAGGTCATCCTGTACTAGCTGTCAGTGTGTCTAATGCTCCTTTGAGCAAATCCTTATGCTCTAATCTTAAGTGGGTAAATATCATTTCAGCGTATCACTAGGCTCCAGAAAACTCATGCAAAGTCACATCTATTTATTTGGAAGAAAGCTGGGGCTCTGTTATGGCAGTCTCTGGGTTATTCCCCCTCTTCTGAAGACAATAGCATGTCAAATCCATGATCTTGATTACAGCAGCAGGAGCAGTTCAAATGTGACTTGTTTTTAACCAAGACCAAACAAATCTGTAGCTGTCACGCTGCTGTCTTCCCTGCCTGGAGGAGCAGGAGCCTATGCTGTTTGTGTGAATGCAAGCTCTTCCAGGCAGCTACCTGCAGATGAGTTTTGTGGTATCCTCAGAACCCCGAGTGTTATTTGCTCCTGCATGTTTACCTTCCAAAGTAATCTTAGCTTCTACCTCTCACCAGGTGGTCTTAGCAAAACCAGTTTGACTGTCCTGTTAGTGCCTCTTTCTTCTGTCACTGCATGGAGTGTAGGCAGGGTTCTGCTGTGAATGTACTGTTGTCGGCAGGACAGCCTTAGGGGGAGGAACTGAGTACCAAATAAATAGGAAAGCTGCAGGGAGAGACAGAACACCTATGAAAAGAAATGAGCTTTGCCTCCCTCTTGTTAAGTGATAAGCATGCTGCCCACCATGACCTTTTGGAGCAAGCACCATGTCTCTTAGGAAGCACTGACTCCAAAGGGGTGCTCCAGGTCTGTAGGACAGCGTCCTTCCTGGGACCAGATGTGACCAGGCTTCTCAGTCCCTTTGTGACCAGGCTGCTCTGCTGTCTTCCAGGCTGACTGCTTTTCAAACGATATCCATAAATTGGACACCACAAACATGATGTGGACCTTAATCTCTGCCAAGGTCAGTGTCTGCTTTTCACTCTGGTTTGTGGAGGAAGTCTCGTATCTGCTGTTCTCTGGGGTAGCTGCCCACACTTGTCTCACAGCTTCTGTCTGCTGTGGCTGGGATCTGCAGGAGGGGAAGTTCTCCAGGAGAAGGCAGCCACCCCAGCTTCCCCATCAAGATGTGTCATCTCTCTGGGTAATCTGCATTCTTTCTCTTGTTCTGTTTTACTCTGTCCTTGCAGGGTACCCCAGCTCGCTGGAGAGACTTCCATTCAGCTACTATCATTGGAACAAAGATGTACGTATTTGGTGGCAGAGCTGATCGTTTTGGGCCATTTCACTCCAACAATGAGATCTACTGCAACCGCATTAAAGTATTTGATACAGAAACAAACTCCTGGCTGGACTCCCCTCCAACTCCAGTGCTCCCAGAAGGCCGGCGGAGCCATTCAGCATGTGAGTGTGGGTCTGTTGAGAGAGGAGGACAGTGGGAGGAAATTCCTGCCTGCCTCAGAGGGGGTGTCTCGTCTGCTGGCTGGAGATGTGGGTTAGCAGGGGGATCACAGAGTTTGGCTTCTGTAGAAAGCTTCTGCCCACCGAAAAGCCTTGCATGTAGCCCTGCACGTGAAGGTGATGCAAGCGAAGGTGGGTGACCAGTGCCACTTTGCTTTGCGTTTGATCTTGGGATGGGGACCTGCTGGGCTCTACCTTGGGTGGCATGCTGATGTCTATGCTTACTCCCCACAGTCAGCTACAATGGGGAGCTATACGTATTTGGTGGCTACAATGCACGCCTGAACAGACACTTCCACGACCTCTGGAAATTCAATCCAGGTATTTATGCCTTTAACTTTTTGCAGTGATAGTGCTTAAGGCCCTCAAGTGTGTGAGTGTTCAGATGAGCGTACTCTCCAAGGGCTAGGAGCTGGCCTGGGGGGAAATGGCTCTTCTGACAGCATTCACAGGAACTTGCTACTGTGCTTGGGACCCCTGTTCCTCCTCAGATTGTCTCCGAATTTCAGTTAAAAAGTGTAAAAGGAAGTATTGCTGAAGGACACAGCTAATCAAAGGATGGTTGGCAAAACTTTGTCTTGTTCTTAAATATGCAGAAGTGCTGGCAGAAAAAAGCTATGAGGAAGCAATGGGGTTAGGGGAGCGAGAGACAGTAGCTGGGGAAACCACTGAACTTGAGCTGTAGGATCACCATACCGCACTCTCTTGGTACCAGATCAAATTGTGCAGCAGAAGGGGTGTTTCTTCAGCTGGTACCCTGAATATCAGTCAACTGTGAGCTATTTTGGGGTCTTCAGGCACTTTTTGTGGTCCATTAGACTAATTTTGTTTGCTAATTGCTTTACACAGTAAAGTTACCTAAACAGCAGCCAACTTGCTGCTCCCCAAGCTGATCTATGAGCTAGTGTGAGAGCTCCTGAAGGTTTCCGTGCTGTGTATTGGTGATTAATTGCCCCCCAGCATCCTTGCCACAGAGAGCAGCAAGGACAAAGGCTGCTGCCTTCTCCGCTTGGTTCAGTTCCCCATGCTCCCCTCCCACAGCCAAGCTGTCCCGGCAGTCTCCACTCTGCGAGGATGCTCTGCATTCACAGTCGTTGCCAGCAGATGGAGCTGGTTCCTGGGTCTCCCCCCAGATCTGGACCGCAGCAGGGCACTGGAGAAGTGGGGCCTGCCTGCTGTCAGAGCTCTGCACAGCTCCCTGGGGTGTCCGACCTGCTGCCGTGGCAGCCCGCGGGTCCTGGCGCTCAGGCTTTGCAAGCAAAAGGCCTTCGACCTGTAACTCCCGTCTCAGCAGGCAGAGCTCCAGGGCTGTGCCGGGCATCTAAGCGACGCTTCAGTAGCAACCTCGTAGAAGTGCATCTGTTTGCTGCTAGCGAGAAGAGGAAGTTGGCAGGGAGGGTGCTTGTTGGCTAGTTGGTGTCTGTGGGGCAGTGGCCCTCTGGTTTTGCTGTGATCTGTTTAAATCCATGACCTGCCTATACCTGGATCTTGGCCAGGCTCTTGTGACAAGCTGGTGCACTCTTTTCTGCCCCTTAGTTTCTCTTTCTTGGAGGAAGATTGAGCCCAAGGGAAAAGGCCCATGTCCTCGACGCCGGCAGTGCTGCTGCAGAGTGGGGGACAAAATCATTCTTTTTGGAGGCACCAGGTGAGTTGTGTGGGGTGGCTCTGTGAGAGGGTTTGCCATTCCCTGCAGCACAGCGTCCCTCAATACTCTGCCCCATACTGTAGACAGATGCACTTTAGAGGCACATGGCAGTTGTCCATCTACCTGACAAGTGTAAGAAATCATGTAGATCAGGGCTCCTCTGGAAAAAGGCCGATGGGGAGACTGAAGATGTCGTGTAAGTTTGTAAAGCACCTGGTGACAAGCCTTCTTGTACAAGTAGAGGCAGCGTGCTGTTAAGAAGGGGTTGTGCAGTGGTCAAGCTTTCCATGAAAGAGGTGGTGGGGAGGAGATCCTGACATCAGAAGGACAAGTATCCTAGTCTGGTGTGCTGTAGCAGACCTCAGACTGACTCGTTCTCCCCTACATGCTGCCCTACTTCTCCCACCAGAGTTTTTATTTCATTGGCAAGTGTGGTGTCTGCCAAGGTGTAGTAGGATGTCAGCTCAGCTGGGACCTGTTTGAGGAGCCCATACACATGACAAGGCAACATTTCCTTCTGTGCCAGTGTTCCTTAGCAAAGTTTCCATTCACAAAAGGGACCTGGTGTTAAGGATTTAGCTGTCAAACACTGGAAGTGATAGTGTCAGGGTGCAGGGCAGCTGGCCATGGCCAAGAGCTGTAACAGCTGCTAAAAGAAAGGAAGTGGCCCATCACCAGGACACACTCTGTGCTGTCTGGAATGACAAATTGCAGCTCTGGAGCAGAGGCCTGTTTGCCAGCATCTACCTTGCAGAGACATATGAAATGCTTTCCGCCCTCCACATGGTTTGGAAAACTTTGGGGCTTTCTCTGAGATCCTGGGAGTGGCTTTTTGGGCATACTTCTGAAGACAGGTTGGGGTGGAGGACAAGGCAGGGCAGGTTATGCTGATGGGCTGATCATACCAGTGTGTAATGGAGTGAAGGCCCTTCAGGCCCCAGAAATGCTGCGGGAGTGTGGTTAGTTGTAGAATGTCTGTGTGGGTGTGAGGGACTGCTTAGTGCAGGTGAGGTATGCAGAGGTGCTGAGTTTATCCAGTCTCCTCAACAGATACTAGGTGCTGCTCTGTATGGCAGAAGGCACGGTAGGGCTTGATGGCGGTTTTGGATGCTCTCAGATGCTGTGGTGTGGATTAGTGTTTCTTGCAGCAGCTGAACTCTGACGTTAAACCTGGGCACTCCTAGGAAATACTAGCAAACCCCAACAAATTTGACATCCACCTTTTGGAGTTTGGTTCACCTCTGACAGACAATGCAGCAGCACCTTGTGTTCTCCAGTGAACGACTTCAGTATCCAACTTGTTCCTTAATCCAGGCTCAGCCCCAATGCAGGCCAGTTCATCAGCACTAGTTTGGGATAGGGAGAGCTCCTGGCAGCCAGGAATGCAGCCTGCTTGGACTGGAGGGAGGGTCTTGCAGACTGGAGAAGGGGGAGACAAGGGGGATGGGGGGTCGGGACTGTGCTAGTTTCCTGTAACAGCTATCAGGTGTATTATGGAGCTGCCTGGCGAGATAAGAAGTTTTCCAGGAAGTTGTTGTAATGGAGAACTCCCTGTGGTCTGCCTCCTGACCTGTGCTCCCCTGGCCGACAAGGGGGAGGGGGAGTGCACAGTGCAGGGGATCTGGCAGGGCTCCTTGGAGGATGAGCCGGCAGGCTCAGCTTGATAGGCAGCAGTGCTAGGGACGGACAGGCAAAACCCCCTTGTGTCCTGCCTTCCCTTACAGGAGTCACATACACTGTAGACCGTTCAAGAGGTACTCCTGCAGGGTCCCTGCTCCTGTGGCATCCAAACGCTTAGTTTCTTTTGTAGTCCTGCCCAGAGCCTGGTCTTTTTGCCCCAGCTGTGGTCTCTCACTGTGGCCAGCAGCAATCCTGTCACTTATGTCCCATTTAAGTGACCAGGAAGTCATGTAGCGCTAAGCTCAGTGTTCCCCTTAGTTGTGTCACAGTTGCAGCCCTGGTCTGGTTTCCTCCCAAACCCACCAGCACTTAAGCACGTGGAGACCATCCACAAGGGAGAATGAGGGGGAAAGGGAATGCTATAAAACAGAGTTTAGCTGAACAGATGCTGATCCAGGTTTGGCTTGAGGCTGTTTTTTCCCTGACAAGGCTTAGAAATGCCTGGCTCTGGTGAGGGAGCTCTCCCTGGCTCTCAGTGGGTGTTTGGTGCAAGACCCAAGAGCATTTGCCAACATGCCAAGTTGCTGTGCAGCTGGAAGGAGCAGTTTTGAGGAGCTCTGGCTGGTAAAGGGGTGCCCTGCACCCTGCTGTCTGGGAGTTGTGGCTCTTCTGGTCTTGAACTCCAGGCTTTCCCTAGCTGCTTGCAGCTTGGTCATTAAAACCACAGACGTGGTGCCTGCTGGCTTTCCTTTGAAAGATAAGGGATGGTCTAGGGTTTCCTGTGACGTGGATGTGAGATTAGATTGTGGTGTGCTAAGCACACAGGGGTGGAATTAAAGGGGCTCTTGCCTGTATCCGGGCAGATGGGACCCATCAGCAACAGGTCTTCTCTGCCAGCAGTGAGTTGTGCCCTGCAGTTTGTGCTGAGGTTATGGGAACCTGGGGGTGGTGGCGCAGGTACTGTCTCATGTCCTGTGAGATGTGAAGCTTAGTGGGTCGTATGTGGGGAAGCAGCAGACACTGGAGTGAGAAGTCACTGCATGAGGTTCCAGCTAAGCAGTGAGGGCAGGCTAAATTGCCTTGTCACAAACCAAAGCAGGACTCAAAACACCTTTCCTTTCTTTCAAATTCATCAAACAACCATCAGCCACGGGAGTGCTTTCCCCTGGTCCAAGCACTACTGTTCCAGCACGGGCTGGTCTCTCTGTGGCAGGGGATGCAGTAACCAGTCTCTCAGAAGCTTTGGCTGTTCCAGCAAGACCATAGAGGCAGGAAACCATAGGTGAAGCTGTCTGTTCCCAAGAAATGCCTGAAGTCATAGCTCCTCACTAGCATTCCAGGACTAGGATCAGATGGGAGTATCCGCAAATTGGGATTGGTTTAAAATGACTGCTGCACTGATCAGTGCCTGACACATGCTCAGTTACGGTCTTCTGAAACGCCATCCCCGATTTTGACATGACCAGGGAGCTGGAGCTGGAGCCCACAGTGATTCCTGAGTCAGACTGAGAAATGTCTGTGCTTGCCCTGCCATGCAGATGTTTCCTATATGCTGTCTCTACACTTCTCTTACAACATCTCAATGGCCGTGCTGAAAAATTAGAGTATATCTTAACCACATGAGAACTGGAGTGATGAACAGCGGTGGCTGGGCACAATCTGTTTCAAACTTTGTGCTGTTGTGCTTGGCACACAACTTCAGCTCATGCAGCAGAACCCAAAAGCAGTCCAGCTGCTGGCCTAGTCAGAGGAATGCAAGCTAATAAAATAGGATGTTTTCCTGACTGCAGCTTGCTAACCCGTGGGCTTTTGCTGGAGAGTTTCTGCTAATGCAGCAGCTACATATGGCTATTGCAGACAAAGAGGGAAAGAGCTGCAACTAATCCTGGTGAAGACCTCAGCGTCTGCTTCAGGTGCTTATTCTCTGCTGCTGCCTTCACTTCTCTAGAAAAAGTTGAATTTCTGCAAAGCACCTTCTGTATTATCCTCAGAGAAAGCAGCTTGGCGTATCATGCTCCAGCCCGCTGCAGTGCTGGTGCAGTGTGGTACAGTGCATGCTGCCCTTGTCCCCAGCAGCATCAGTGCTCCTGAGCACTTACAGCCAGGAGAGTCTAGCTCACAGGTTTTCCATGGCATGACTCATGAGTAACATATGGCGCGTGGCAGCCTGCAGATGTTTCGTGCAGCTGTGGGAAGCTAGAGCTGAGATGGGCAGGGAGAATACAGTGGTGTTGCCTGCAGCATATGGCTCCTTTTGGTGCTTCTCCAGGCTGCAGAAAACTTTGGTGGCCACTAGCTACTTGCTGAGTCTGCCACCATCTCTGGAGATAGGTCATGGGTCCCATGATCTGCAGTCCTGCAGCACAGCTAGAGTACCTTGCAAAAAGTCCTTTTGGGTCTCCAGCTTATCCCACCTACCTCACTGGGGACACCAGCACAGCTTTTTGGACTTTGTACTATGCCACTGTGTGGTTTCTGATTCTTCCTAGATCAGTTGCCTGTCCTGCATGATGTTCTCACAAATTCTTGTACTTCCCATTGCTTCCTTCCCCTCGTCCGTGAGGTGAAGCTGGCCTGAGGTCTGTGAACAGACACGGTGTGGGCTGTGTTATGCTGCCCCATGTGGTGTTTGGGGCCAGGTAGGGTTGGGTTGATCCCTGCCCGCCCAAGCAGTTTTATCTGTATGGGTTTCCTAACATGTTACTATGGCAGCCTTCCACGATACAGCATTGCTGTGAAGCTGGTTAGTCTTCAACATGCGCTGGGTTTCTCTAGGGGATGCCAGCCTGTCTGTCCCTGCCTGCTGTGAAGCAGCCTGTGGGGCCTGTCTATCACACACAGAGCGGGACAGATGCTTGTGCAAGTATGCCTGCCTGCCTTCAGGAGCGGCTGTAACATCCCTTCTCCAGCCAGCTCAGAGTCATCCTCAGCCTGGTCCTGGGGCTCAGCTTTGGCTTTCTGAGTAGAGCTCTTTGGAGGGTTAGATCCACTGAAATTTCTGAGCAAACAGAGCCCTGAAATAAGCCTCAGCTCTGGAGGCAGCTGTTTGCCAGCACCCTCCTCATGCCCTGAGGGTGGGTGCCACAGTTCTGGGGGAGGCCCCAGGGTCGCTCAGTTGTTGCAGACCATTTTGAGAAGTACCTGGGGAAGGAGGAGAGTGAAACCAGCCAGAGGCTGGTCAATGTACGAGAAGGGAAAAGGGATGTTCCCTGCAGAGTGGGACCTGTGTTTGAAGGTGCATCAAAGTAACAGAGGCAGGTGAGGTGAAGGGGAGGCTTGCGGCTGGAGTCATTGTGGTAGTGCGTGAGAAAGAGGCAGCTCCCCAATTCCCTGTTATGGCTTGCAGAGGAGATGGTGTCTGTTTCTGCCCGCTGTCTCTGTGCAGCTCTGCTTACTCTGCGAGGAGCTGGGAGAGTGGTGGCTTTGGGTGCTGCTGGGGGAAGCAGAGGGACAGGAGGGATCAGAGGGCCTCTGCATGGGGCATGCAGGCCAGGAACAGGCTTGGTCAGCCCTTGGGGAGCCCAAAGGACTGTAACTGGTGTACAAGTGGTTTGCCACTGACTGATACACTTTGCTTGGCTTCTACAGCCCGTCTCCAGAGGAGGGAATGGGTGATGAATTCGACCTGATGGATCACTCGGATCTCTACATCCTCGACTTCAGTACGTGAGCACTCCCTGCCCAGCTTGTGCCTCTCACCACAAGGTGCCCTGTGAGCCCACTCTGCTGTGGAGCAGCATACCATGTCCTAGATGGCTCCAAGTGCCTGCTTCTAGGAGCCAGACAGCCATCTCTGGCTGGTGTACATGGCTTAAGGCAGAGATGCAGCTGTGCTTCCAGGCCTGAGCCTGGGCTCGTGGCTCTTCATGCACTCCTTCACGCAGGCTTCTCATGGAAGCACAGAAAATTGCTCCAGCTGTCCCTGGTGTGCACCCTGCCTTGTCCCTCAGAGGGATGGCAGGGGTCCTCTGCCCTGTTTCCTATGGTGCTGATTGCACTATGCCTGGACCCCTCCGCAGTGTCCAGATGAGGACTGCTGTGGCTAACTGCCCTCTTTCCACAGGTCCCAGTCTAAAGACGCTGTGTAAACTGGCAGTGATTCAGTACAGCCTGGACCAGTCCTGCCTTCCCCACGACATCAGGTACTGTGTGCCTTGCTGGGATGTCACCCCATGGGTGCTCCCTGTCCTTGGGGTGCTCCAGCCCTGGCTGAGGGCTGCCTGTGGCCCCTCCTTGGCAGCGTGCAGCTTTGGTGCAGGCTGGGCTGGAGACCACAGCTGAGGCTGGCGTGCGGCAGAGCTGCTCCAGCCCCAGGCCCTGTGTTCGTGCTTTCTCTCAGTGTATCCCATTGGTGTGTTACAGATGGGAACTCTCGGCCATGACAACAAACAGCACGATCAGCCGCCCCATCGTCTCCTCCCAAGGCTGACGCCGGCTCATCCCTCTACCACCCTGCCCTTGCCCCTCCACACACTGACCTCTTGCTCCACTGCCTGCATGAGTTTTTAGCCCTTTCAAGCGAGGAACATGTGAGCTCAGTCTGTCTTGCCCCAGCCAAGGCTTCCTCTGCCCTTGTCACGCTTTGGGCAGCACGAGTGTGCAGGCAGAGCGGACTGCCAGGGAAGAAATCGACTCACCCCAGCAGTACAACTGTGAAACCCCCTCCTTGCTGATGGCTCCAGCATCTCCTGCCTTCCTTCCCTTTGCCTGTGGAGCCACAACTGTGCTGGCCTGGTCCCCGGCCACTTTCCAAGGGCCTGAATCAACTCTTACCACCAGCCGTGGCTCTAGGATTGGCCTCAGGCTATGAACTATTCCTGTGCTGCCTGGAGAGAGCAGGGACCTCCATGCCTGCACCTGCCAGCACTGACCAGCTTCCTGGCACTGGATGGCAGGCCTCAACCCCAAGCTGAGCCTGATGTGGGGGCCTGGGCCCAGCTGGACCCTCTGCCCAGCTCCCGTTGTAAAACAGCAACTGGGGGGAGTTTTATAAACGCCGAGGCAGACATGGTTTCTACTATTTTGTGTGTCCTAACAGGTGAACCGGGGGGAAAGAAGGTGTGGGAGGAGAGACGCCAAACCTGGTGCTTTGCCCCCACAGCTGTGGGCCACCAGTGGCTTGTGGCAGCTGTGGCTGATATGAGCCGTAGCCCTGGCTGGGGTGGGAGAAGGAGAGCTGGTCCCCACAGCAGCACTGCCCTGGTGTGCCTGCCTCCTGCCTGGGGCTGTGCTGCCTTGCGAGAGGGCAGGGAAGAAGCTCTCCTGAGCTGTGCTGCCTCGGGAGGGTGGGTGCCAGGGCAAGACTGTGGTGCGAGTGCCCCACAGCTCCCTGCCCCAGGGAGGGAGGTGGAGGGATGCCTGGGGAAGCCTTCCGGAGGGGCACAGAGGGCTGTGCCTGAGCCCCTTTCTGTGAAGGTGAGACGTCTGATGTGAAGAGGAGCTGCGGTGGCAACTGCAGCGGAGCTAAGGCAGGGAAAGCTAGGGAAGTGCTCAGGGTGTTCCCTGGCATGACAAGGCAGCCTAGAGAGGGTGGTGGCCGTGTGCCAGGAACGGGTGGCAGAGGGCCCAGGCCATCTCCCCTGCCCTGAGGGCTGGCATGTAGCCAGGGTCAAGTGCTGCTCATCCAGCCACACAGGGTTGCAGAGGTGCCTGGGCTCCTCAGCCTGTGAGAGGCGGCCAATGCGGGTGCAACGGAGCAGCTTGGAGTGGCATGAGAGCAGTGAAAAACCACATGACAAGAGAACAGAAGGCACCACAATTGCAACAAGACTTTGTTCTTTATGTACGGGCAGCACCTCGCTGTGGTGGGTGATGAGCGTCAATGGCAGGGCTGGGGCATGAAGGGAGCCAGGGTGTGCTGACAGCACATCTGGCTCAGGGAGAGCAGCCCCAGCCTTTGGGCTCCTCCTTTGTGGTCCTTGGCATCTGTGGGTTAGCTGCAAGGGCTGGGTGGGCACTTCTAGCGTGGTATTCAACAGCTCCAGCTCACCTGCTCAACCCGTTGCTGCAGCTCTCAAGCTGTGCCATGAAATGGTGGAGTTTTTCGCCATGGCATCCCCTTGCCCAGCACTGAAACACCAAGCTGACTCTGCTTGTAGGGTGCCAGGCACCAGGAAACACCCGCAGACCACCCAGGCTCGCTGTGCAGTGTGGTGCTGAGCACAGAGGCTCCCAAGGTGCTTCTGGCTCTGTCCATGAACGGCTCTCACTGAGGCTTCTCTAGGGAGAATCACAAGCTCTGGGACAGGCTCTAGAAATGCTCAGTGTTCCATGCCAGCTGCCTCTAGGAGAGCAAACCTTTGGTGGGGAGAAGGCTTCTCTGGGAAGAAAAGAAGGGACTCACCAGGGAGAGGCTTGCAGGCACCCCACTGCAAGTGTTCCCTGGGGTTCGGTGGCGCTGTGGCCCTGACCTCCTTCTGACAGGACCCTGCTGCAGACCCAGGGATAGGCCACTGCTCACCACCTTGGTCCAGATGTCTCCAGTGCATTTTCTTGACATACAGGCTCCCTTTCCCAGCACCTATCTCACTGGTGATGCTGGAGAGCAGCCGCCAGGCAGGCAGACTAGCTGCAGGCCTTTAGCCCATCATGGACCTTCTGCTGCACTGGCAACAACTGTGGGCCAGGAGCTGGGCGGATGTGTGCCCCACAGGGGGATCCCTGCTACCTTCATCATCACCCCCTCCTGAGCGGCCAGGTTTGTTTTAAAGACCCTGGCTTCCTTTTATTGCTTCCCCTCTCAGATTGCAGCCGGCTACAAGGGCTATTTTTAGCTGCCTGCCTTCTAAAAATAGCCCTGAGCTGTTTGGAGTTGCGTCACAAGAGGTAACTCTCTCCATGGGCGGCTTGGCCCCTGCACCCCAGGAGGGTACAAAAGGAGGCCGGGAGCAGCAGGGTCAGCGGGTTCAGACGCAGCCAGAGGCGAAGGAGGCAGCGGCGCGCTGCCAGCTTCAGGCATCCTACTGCCGGCACCATGACCATCTTCTGCAGCCACTGCCACAGGCCGCTGCAGGAAGAGATGAGCTGCCTGCCCAGGAGGGACAAGCAGGCTCCCAGTGCCTCGAAGCCATTCAGGTGAGCTCCCTCCCACCCACAGGGCTGTGATGGCCTCCTAGCTGGAGAGACCCCCGGGCCAGCTTGCGTAGTGCCCGATGGCCCTTGCAAGGGGCTGGCACCAGCTCGGGAGAGTAGGGCTGCCAGCTGGCACGTGGGGATGAGCGTGAAAGGGCGTGGGGATTTCAGGTGGTTGAAGAAGAAAGGCAGATGCAATGGGCTGGGACTTGCGTTCTGGCATTGGATGCAGTTTCCATCCTTGGGGGGGTTTGGTGGGGATGTTGTGTCACTTGGGCTCTCCCCCACCCAAAGCGCAGATCATTGTCCAACCTGGCCCCTAGTGAGACAGGCACTGGCCATGCCAACAGTGTGTCTCCCTGGGTAGCCATGAGCACCTCTGCTTGTGCCAGATGCACTGAAACAGCCACCAAAGGTTTGTTCTCCTAGAGGCAGCTGGCATGGGCACCGAGCCTCTCTAGGGCAGCATCTCCACTCCATGTACCCAAGCTTGCAATTCTCCCTATAGTGGCAGGCAGGGAATGATGTCCTTCTCCATCCCTGGACACGTCCCCCCCAGACAGTTGGCTTTGCAGGTCAACCAAGAGTGCCTCCAAGGCTCGCCGCGACCAGATCAACGTGGAGCTGCAGGCGCTGCGCTCCCTGCTGCCCATCTCTGTGCGGGAGAAGGAGCGGCTCTCCTACCTCCACACCATGGCCCTGGTGTGCCTCCGGCTGCGGGGAGCTCAGCTGTTCCCTCCAGGTACCCATGGCACTGTTGTACCCCACGTGAGCTTGGCTCTGCGTGCGCCACTGCTCCTGCCCCACCGGAGACAGCGCTTCTACCCTGTGCTCCCCCCTGCAGACTCAGCTCCTCCTGCGGGACCGGCCCTCGGCACAGAGCTACTCTCCCTGCTGCCGGGGTTTCTGCTTGTGCTCTCAGCCAACGGCAAGCTAGTCTACATATCAGAGAACGTGACTCAAGTCCTGGGCCTCTCCATGGTAAGGCCTGCCCACCGGGCATTTGCGGTTGCTGTCCCTGTTCTGGTGCCTTTGGCACGCTGCCCCAGCAGATGCTGGCCTGTGGCTCCAGGGGGCTGCGTGCTCAGGGTGCCAGCCCACAGCCCACCAGGGCAGGCACAGTCTGCGATGTCAGCCCTGTCTTTATCAGGTGGAGCTGCTCTCCCAGGGGGACACGGTCTTCGATATCCTAGACGGGCGAGCGCATGAGGACGCACGCAAGAAGCTTCTCCTCGCCCAAGAAGAGCCGGGCAGGGGTAAGGGAGGCCTCGGCTGGCATCTCACAGGTGCTGCTGCCCTGCTCTGGCCCTTTGTGGCTGTGGTCAGAGAGCCAGGGCCAGCCCTGTGGAGAGCGGGAGCCCCTGACCCACCCCACTGGTCTGTTTCCCTGCAGAAGTCACGTTTGTCAGCGAGATGCGCACGTCCAAGGCCTTCCGGCTGCAGCACGGGGGGAATCGGGCCGTGGCAGTGCATGGACGCTTCACAGCCCTGCGCTGGCCAGCCTCCCCCTCCACCACAGCCTTCCTGGCCCTCTGCACGCCGGTGGCACAGTTGCCTGCAGATGGCGATGCTGGTTCCCAGGACCACCTATTCCAGAGCACGCACATCCTAGACATGACGTTTACTGATGTCACGGAGAGGTGAGAAGTGCCTGCTCGCACCATGGCCCCAGCTGTACATCTTGGACAGCAAGGATCATCTTTCTTCACGAAGCCTGCGTGAGCAGCGAGACTCTTCCTGACGCTTCCCAAGCCTCTTCCCTCCCTTGTTTGCAACCCATTTCTGTACTCCTGTTGTTTTGCTCTCTCCTCCATCATGCAACAGCTGCTCCTTGCTGACCCTGCAAAGCACTCAGTCTCCACTGCCCTTGTCTTCCTCAGTGTCACCTACCACCTTGGCTACCACCGGGAGGAACTGATCGGTCAGTCATGGTACAGCCTCCTGCACCCTGAGGATGCTGACCTAGCAGCTGCCCAGCACAGGGCTGTGGGTGAGTGTCAGGCCTGGGAACATGCATGTTTTTCTCTGGTTATGCCTGAAACTTGGCTGTCGAGGACAACAGAAACAAAGTGAATTTAGCCCTCCCTGCTGTGGCTCCCTGCTCTAAATAGGATGAAGTAGAGAATTGGTTACATGGCCCATACACTGTCTATAATAAGGTCACAGGTAGCTTACAAGTTTGGGAACGTGGGCAGCCTGCTTTGCCACAGTGCAGAGATGAGGGATAAGCCCGCTTGAGCCCCAGCTTTTTGAGAGGGTAGGACTACTGTGGACCTGATTGTGCTACCTGTGGCTTCTGTCCTGCTGGGGCCAGGGCAGCAGGCTGACTACAGACCCCATCGGTGCAGCCGTCGGGGTCCACAGGCAGCATGCCTCTCTGCCCCAGCAACTGGGGCAGCCGTGCCCTGCCGCAGGCTAATGCGGCCCCTTGCCCACAGCACTCGGGGCTGGGACTACAGCAGAGACAGCTGTGCTGCGCCTGCTGCACAGGGACCGGACCTGGGCCTGGCTCAGCGTGTCGGCACGGCGGGACAGAGGGGGCCACTCCATCACCTGCACCAGCCGCTGCCTCAGGTGGGGACTCCAACGGGGAGGAGGGCAGCCCGGAGCCGTGCCCCTGGGCCGTCCCTCACCGCCCCTCCTCCCCGTGTCGGCTGCAGGGAGGAGGAGGCGGCCTACCTGCGCGCCCGACAGCACCGCCTCACGCCCCGCACCACCGCGNCACGACGCCGCGGCCCTCCCGCACGACGCCACCCTGGCCCGTCTCCTAGGCAACGCGATGGAGGGGGCGGGGCTTCCCGCCGCTCATGCGCACTACGCGCTTTGCCCGCACCAATAAACGTCCCTTTCCGCCCCCCCTCACCCCGCCTGGCTCTGTCTGCGCCTGCGCCGCTGCACTACGTCCCGCCGCTTCCGGTCGCGCGTTCCCTAATTGCGGTGCTTCCGTGTCTGCCGCTGGACCGGGCGAGGGACCGGAGGGAGAGGGGAGAGGGGACCGCGGGCCGCGCGGGCAGACATGCGGCCGCGTCAGGAGGGCGCAGGGGGCCGTGTCTGGCGGGCCCAGGCGGCGGGGCGGAGGAAAGCCGCCACCGCGGATGAGGAGAGGGCGGCGGGGGGGCGGCCCCTGCGCCGGAGCGCGGCCTTGGAGCAGCCCCTCGGGAGGCTGGAGGCGGTGGAGGAGGGCGAAAGCTCCGGCGAGAGCTCTGGTGACAGCAGCGACAGCGACGACAGCGGGAGCTCCCCGGCGGCGGGGCCTGGTGGGAGAGGTAAGGGCAAGGCCCCGGGCTGGGGACCGTCACCTTTCCCCGGAGGGCGCTACCCGGGAGCTGACAGTAGCCTAGCAAGAGGTGGGAAGAAGAGGAAATAATCCACAAAATAATGGAGGAAGGGGAAAAAGCGGCAGGAGGGAAGATGCAATGGAGTGTAGAGACAGTAGAGAAAAGATAAATTATATTCTAGGGGGGGGAAAGGAATGAAAGAAAAATTGGGAAATTAAAGTGCCAAGAAAGTATCTAAGAAACAAGGAAAGTGAGATAATCCTACCTTTTAATAGGTCTTTTGGTGGAGATCCCATCAGCACAGGTATTAAGGATCATGAATCTTCCTTCTGCAGAGGCTGTGGATAGGACCAGCTGCTCTGCAGCAGGAAACCAGCGACCTTTTCACATACACAGTTGCCAAATCTGCAGCCTGGCAGTGGACAACTGCTGGGACCATTCATTTCTGCCCTGAAACGGGCTTTTTTCTTTATGCTGATGTCAAATTATGTTTTTATCAATGTGAGTGGCTAACTCAGTCTCCTACAAATAGTAGGGTGTATTTTGTGGACTGATACTACTGCGTGGGAAGCATTTTCCCCATTAGGCTTTGGGTAGTCTATTGAAATATTTTATCAGTGGAAGCTCTGCACGCCTTCTGTTTATCAGATTTATACGAGATATCTTCTAATTCTGTGCTAAATGCTGCTTCTTTTTATATGGTGTCTTTGTGTTGTTTTCATTGACATCTTGTAAGCCTTTGCAATTTTAAGAGTATTGTTTTGGAATTGTAGCTAAATGAAGTATTGTAGTGCAAGTGATGGTGTCTTGTCTGTCTTTGTGAAATGTTAGCCTGGCTTCCACATTATTCTTCCTCTCCTTTAATGCTTTCTTTGGCCTTTTGACTGTTCTTGCTCAGAGCCTTTTGTTTGTCTGTTCGGTGATGCTTTGAGTATCCCGTGACGCTCAAATATTGCCCTATATAGTGATTAATTGCTTTATAGCCTAGCAACTTGTATAATTACCAGAAAATTTTCCTATAGTGCAGCAGTCTGAAGCTATCTGCACTGACTTTGAACAGTGTGGTGGCAGATGCTCTTGTCTAAGTCCTAGAATTGATTGGTTTTCTTAAGTCCCTGTGAACCTCAACAGCGTGGCTACTTTAAGTTGCTGAGCTACTTGGTGCTTACCTGAATGTGGGCACAGTTCTTTGGTCTGAAAGTGATTTCACGTTCTGGGCAGGCAGGTAATAAGTGATTGCACAAGAGTGACACAGGGAAAGATGGAGAACCTGAGCGAGATCAAAAAGGGCGATGGTGCTATCATCCCTAAGATGGGGGGCAAGGGTGTTTGCGGGAGCCCATGCAAAAGATATCAAACTGCAGTAAGATAAGTGGGAAGTGTGTTCTGGGGAAGCAGTGTGATGAAATAGTGCTGTATTCCCATTTCCTTTGTCCCTTGTGCAGCAAACTGGATTTATGGTGTTCCCTTAACAGTCCTTAGAGAACTAACAAGTGTTGACAGAGCAGAGTTCCTGGGTGTTCAGAACAAGCAAAAAGAAAACACTTCCTGTGGCAGTGCTTGGATATGCTCGTTATGTTTTCTGGATGACGTGAGTAGATTCTGAAGCAGAAAGTCTTGGTTATTGCCAGGATGAGAGTGACTGGGATGATGAGTCTGC
The DNA here is from genome assembly GCA_013398815.1 of Ibidorhyncha struthersii. Classification (NCBI taxonomy): domain Eukaryota; kingdom Metazoa; phylum Chordata; class Aves; order Charadriiformes; family Charadriidae; genus Ibidorhyncha; species Ibidorhyncha struthersii. Next base: position 88,023 of record VZSZ01011556.1, on the reverse strand, counting down.
GCTCTGAACCAATGTGACTGACCTCATATTGCTTCCTGAATTTGGCAGCAGATTTGGGCAGAGCATCCAGAAACCTTGTGTCATGGGAGAGCGTATTGGGTTTGCATGGGAAGGTTTTGGTAGCAGGGAGGCAGGGGTGGGGAGGGGCTACAGGGGTTGCTTCTGTGAGAAGATGCCAGAAGCTTCCCCCATGTCCTATTAGCTCAGCCTTGGCCAGGGGCTCTATCAGCAATGGTGGTAGTACCTCTGTGATAACATATTTAAGAAGGGGTGAAAAAAAGCCTGCTGCAGAACAGCAGCCAGAAGAGAGGAGTGAGAATATGCGAGAGAAACAACTCTGCATGCACTAAGGTCAGTAAAGAAGGAGCGGGAGGAGATGCTCCAGGCGTGGGAGCAGAGATTCCCCTGCAGCCCGTGGTGAAGACCATGGTGAAGCAGGCTGTCCCCCTGCAGCCCACGGAGGACCCCACCCTAAAGCAGATGCATATGCCCCTGGAGCAGGCTCCTGGCAGGACCTGTGGCTCCATGGAGAGAGGAGCCCATGCTGCAACAGGTTTGCTGGCAGGACTTGTGACACTGCAGGAGACCCATGCTGGAGCAAGTCTGTTCCTGAAGGACCACACCCTGTGGAAGGGGATGCACGCTGGAGCACTTCTTGAAGAACTGCAGCCTGTGGGAAGGACCCGTGTTGGAGAAGTTTGTGAAGGACTGTCTCCTGTGGGAGGGACCCCATGCTGGAGCAGGGGAAGAGAGTGAGCAGTAGAGACAACATGTGACGAACTGACCACAACCCCCATTCCCTGCACTGCTTGTAGGGCAGGAGATAGAGAAATCCTGAGTGAAGTTGAGCTCAGGAAGAAGGGAGGGGTGGGGGAGGAAGATGTTTTAAGATTTGTTTTTTATTTCTGATTACCTTACTGTGATTTTTTTGGTAATAAATTAAATTACTTTTTCCCAAGTCGAGCTTGTTTTGCCCATGACAGTAATTGGTGAGTGCTCTCTCCCTGTCCTTATCTTGACCCACGAGCCTTTTGTTACATTTTGTCTCTCCTGTCCGGCTGAGGAAGCGAGTGATAGAGTGGCTTTGGTGGGCACCTGGCATCCAGCCAGGGTCAACCCACCACAGGCAGGATGTGATTGTTTTTTGCTAGCCCACAGTTGGGCTGTTTTGTGCCAAATGCATTGTATTGCAAAGGCTTAGAAAGACCATGTGCCTGTCACTGCTCAGAGGTGTTGAGCGGGCAAATGCCACCCAGGTGGTATTTGCCAAGACTTTCTCCTTCAGAAGGGAGCCAGTGCAAACTCTCCTGTTCCGTCTTGCCCCTACCATCATCCAGAGAATGGAATGAGCGTATCCAAGTGCTGCTTTAAGAAATGCTTTGTGATTGCTAGTCCGGAACACCCAGAGGTGTAAATCTAGAAAGAGCTGTTAATATTTTTATGTTGTGGTTATAAGAAGTGTTAAAGATTGCTGTCACTGAGGGATATTAAAGAAATATAGCAACAGAAAATTCCAGAATAATATCCTGTGCATTCATCAGCACTTTGGGTAGAATTTTTTTTGCTGTTTCTCGTGTTGTTTGTGTTGGTCTTCTAGTCATTGCAGGGAAGGAATATTTTATGAAACACAAAGTGTAAATAACACTGTGGGGAGCTCACAGCAGGGCTAGAATATGAAACTGCTTTTTGGTGTCATGGAGTTTTGTTCTTCCCCCGGTGAATCAGGCTATAAGCTGTTCCTATTGGTAGTGAGATGGTGAAGGTTGAACCTTTGGATTTCAGTAGTTTACAGGTCTCTGGGGTGCTGAGGAGGCTCTGCCGTGGGAATCGCTTTGTTGCAGACTGAGCAGAGCTATGGCAGATGTGCAGTGGGGAGAGGCTGTCTCTGAGTCTTAACAGACAGACTGAACAGGCCACATGGTTTTCCTGCACCTTCTGGCTGGTCTCATGGTGTGAGGGATGTGATGGTTTAAAGGTGATGGGACAAAAACAGTCTGTTAAAGTGAAAGAGTCGGGACTGAGAAGTGACTCCTCAGAATTTGCAATGTGGCCAAAATGCAGCCTAGTGCAGAGCTTGTACTGCTCTTTGTACCAGGTAAAAACTTTGAACTGATCTTGTGTGTGCTACTGAGAGAGAAGCCAAGACAGGTTGAGGAGAAGGGGAGACTATTCTAGTGCTAGACTGCAGTGATTAATGAGAGAGAAATCAAAGGCCGAGAGATACAGTGGCTTTTTTCTGCCATGCAGTTGTATAGGGATGGCACCACTGTACTTGTGTCACTGTCTCAGGCTCTGAGACATCCCTGTTGGTGGAATTTGGGTGTGGGATGTGCCTTGAGAATCTGTTTGGTTCAGGTGTGTCCTGCACTCTCTTCCAGATCAGTCTGACATGTCTTTTGAGGAACTACTGCGGGTGCAGAGTGATACAAGAACGAGAGTGCACAAGCAAGTGACCAGTGGGAAGAAAACTGCAAAACCTACCAAAGCCACGATGAAGCAGCAACAAGGCAAAAAGGGGTAAAGAGGTTCTTTTGTGATCAGAAAAATGTGCATATGTGCTCTCTGCACTCCAGAAGTTATACTAGGAGCTCCTCACAGTGTTGCTATTGCCTTGGAGCTGGTGTAGATCTCCTTTTATGTGCTACACAATAATACCTTTCACTATAGTGTTTCATCTGGGAATGGTCTGTTGCTGTTTCAGAGCTTTTAGTATCCTATCCTGTTCAAATCCCCAGCAGCTACCTGTTACTTGACAGTTAAATCAGCACTCAATTGCTTTACACTCTCTGTATTAAGGCACTTTTAACCCATGGCATGGTATGCTGCTCTTTTAAGCTGAATGATAGTACTTTACTTATGTCCCCTGGGCCCTGAAATAGTTATCTTGCTGTTTTCTAAGCCCCTACCAGCTTATCAGCATCTTCCGCCTGGCTCCGGCTGCCTGGAGTTGCAGTGACAGCCAATTGTTCTGGAATTTCATTCATCCTTCTGCTCTTTTCTCATCTGTCCTTGTCTGTGTTGATTTTCCTTTTCCCCTCTACAGTACTTACCACAGACTTTTTCCTGTCCTCGGTGGTCTTTACGCCTCCTATTTGCATACTCTGTAGGTGCTATTGATATGTGACTATAAAATGTATTCAACACAACAAAAGCTACCAGATCTTTTTACAGTCCTCCACAGGTCCCCACTGGTAACAACTATTATGCCATTACCCTTTATTTGCAATAGTTATCTGGTTTTCAGTCCTCAGAGTCATATCTAATTGATTTGAACAGGTTTTCTCTGTTACACTGGCATCCCTAACCTATTTCTGAATTTCTGCTGAAGACATGATTATTCTGCCGTAAACAGTTGATTAGACTGATGTTTCTGCTTTACTTTTTACCCAACAGTCTGGGGGATTTTGTGTAGTGCAACATCTTCACATAGTGTCTCTATTTCTGCCATACAGTTTGCATAATTCTATTTTTATTTAATTCCCCTAATCCTTTAAGTGATGCATCGCTGTAAATCCCACATGCTGTTTCGCTCATGCTTTTGTCATGGAAGTGAGCTTCTTAAAAGAAGGACTTGAGGGAAATCCCCTGGAACTGAGCTGGCTTCAGCAATGCTGTATAAAGCTGACTCGGGAGCATTGTCCAGGGTGTAGCCACATCAGCAGACATGAAAACGCACTGAACACTGCCCTAAGTGGGATTTGGAGAACTTACTTATGCCTGTTTATGTTCCTGCCCCAGTGTTGCTGAATGTGTGTATAATGCCCACATTTTGGGTACTCCCAGTGGGTGGTTCACAGGTCTTTTCATGTTCCTAATACCTTACCTGATGTACTGAGGAATCGCGGGACACAGCATCCAAGTAATATGAGGAGAGTGATGCCCTGTTCTCCCACCTTATACTGTGCCCCTTGTACACCTAAAGCATCAAGCTCTAAAGGCCTGTGTTGCAAGGAAAACTTGTTCACTTAATTGGTTGACACCGTGGTCCTCGTGGTCCTGATTCTCTGTGAAGTCTGTTTTGGGATAGGTACCATAACCTGTACAGCCATTACTCCTGGGGGCTGACCTCTTCGTTACTTGCATTACGGTATGCTTTCTCACTGAGCCTGGCCACAGTAGAACTGGCCTGTCTTTGTAACTACCAGCTCCATGCAAAAATTCCCAACTTTGGTCTCGCCTTTCAGTGTAAGTATTAGTCAGGAGTGGATGAGTTGGTGGGCCAGGAATAGAAGAGGGTTGTTGCATGATGAATGAAAACATGGAGGGGGAGAGGAATAATTGAGTACAGCGCATTTACTGACACAGGTGGTGGATTTTCACTTGATACAGTGGGGCTGTATCAAGTTTTGTGTAGGATTGTTTTAAGCATGATTTTATAGATTGTTTGGTTGTAATAGCCTTATCTGGCTCTTGACCGAGTCACCTCTTTGCTCTTTGTAGGTGAGGTGAGGATTGGTGGGGAAGTCTGTCCTTTTGGCACTGTGCAGTAATGTTCTCCTGAGGGTCTGGCTAACCTCCTGACAAATTAGCCTGGGCCTCGTTCTGTCCTTTGCTCCTCTTACATACATTTTTCTCTTTTTCAGGCCATTGGAGATGTCTGCCAAGAAGCCTGTACCTTTTCTGAGACAAGTCATCTCTGTTACAAAGAAGGTGGGTGCTCCCTCTCTCCAGTTCAGAACCTGACTTCCCTTAGCGATGCTGATTGGGCACGGACGTGGTATTGGGGCTGCTGAAGGTGACAAAGGCTGTTTCCCAAGGATAGGGCTTGGGCCACTGTCTGGTGAGCCCAGGTAGTGCCAGCTTGTCTCTGGGGAGAACAAGAGGTTGGGTGCAGGAGTGGCTGCTCTCTGTATAACCTGCTGCCCTGCAGAATGCACAACTTGAGAAGTAACTCAAATGTTTGAGACAGAAGTGTTTCTAGAATGTGTAATGGCTGCCACCAGTGACAATTGCACTGCAAGCTATGGTCTCATTGGACTCAGTCTTTGCCAGCTGCAGATGTTTTCAATGGTGGATGCATAATACTGCTAGTAAAAAAAAAAAAAAAGGCAAGGTCTGAGTTGTGGAAGGGAGAGTAAGCAGGTTATTAACGGGGTAATCCTGGCCACAGCTCTTACTTTTGCCTTCCCTGCTTTCAGGTCCACAGAGACCCTCGATTTGATGATCTGTCTGGAGAGTATAAGCCTGAAATATTTATGAAGACGTACAGCTTCCTTGACAGCATCAAGAAGCAGGAGAAGGAGGTGATGCTGTGTGCCTGTCCTTGGCCGGAAGAACCTTGCTTGGCAGGGGCAGCTTCCACAAACGCCTTTCGCAGTGAAGGCAGCAGCCAGGCAGTCACGCAGCTTTCTGCTCTCTTCTTCAGATGATTCAGAAGCAGCTGAAAAAATGCCGGAATGTGGAGCAGAAGGAGAAACTCCAGCAGCTCCTGAACCGCATGGTGAGTTCAGTGCAGCATCTCCTCTCCTGTGAGGCAATGCACTAGAAGAGAGGATGTGTGACCCGAGGTCTACCTAGACACTTGCTGACACAGGCCATCCTTTCTGTACAGACACAGCAGGAACAGGAACAGAAAAAACAGCAGAAAATGAGGGAGAGGGAGCTGTCTTTGAAGAGAAAACAGAGGGAATTGGCCAAGCAGGGAAAGAAGCCCTTCTTCCTAAAGAAGTGTAAGTACCTAGCGTGAACATGCTGCAGGAAGACCTAACGGGAGTACTGCTGACAGGACTACAAGCATTGGGAGGGAGTTGTCCATAATATTCCACAGAGCTGTGGAGGGATTATTCTAGTGCTGGTACTCAAGGGACAAGCCAGGGAGGGAGAGGTGAGAAGGGGCTGGTCTGTAGAGATGATTCGGGCTTCATTTTAAAACCTTGCTCCCCTCTCCTCTGCAGCTGAGAAGCGGAAATTGGAGCTAGCTGAGAAGTATGCAGAGCTGAAGAGGAGTGGAAAGCTGGAGAGCTTCCTGAACAAGAAGAGGAAGAGGAATGCCATCAAAGACAAGCGCCGTCTGCCCTCACAGAAGGACTTGTGACTGCTGGACAGACATGCTGTTGTCTGGCACTGGGCCTCGCTCTGCCCTGGCCAGGCCTGGAAGATAGCCATCCCTCTTCCCAGTATCTGCCTTTCGCCATACAGTGATGCTGTTAGGCAGCAGAGCAGAGGCTGAACTGAAGGAAACAGTGCTTTTTGTAGCTGAAACGTCCTCTTCACTTGTGACTTACACCATGCCTCACAAGTCTGTCATGCAGATGCACACGGTGTTGACAGCTGTCTCTGTCCTTGCACCTGCTTATCTCTTCCTCCAGCTAGGAGAGCAGGAGCCCTACCCTGCATTGCTGGCTCTCCTCCAGGTCTTATCAGACACCAGCTGAGGTGGGAAAGGACCTCGGGTGGGAGAGCTCTGGTACAATACCTGCTCCGAGCAGGGCTAGCACTGATTTCAGACCTGGTTGTCCAGGGCTTCTTCAGTTGGGTCTGGGAATGTCCAAGGACGGATGTCACCACCTCTCTTGGCCTCTCCTCCACTGCTTCATGTTCTCAAGGTGAAACTGTTTTGGTTGGTGGTTGTTTTTTTTTTTCTTCCTCTAGGAAACGTGCCTGGCTTCAGTCCATAATCATTGTCTTGTTCTCAGTGAAGTGCCTGGCTCTGTCTTCTCAGTAGCTTTGTCATAGGTCTTGAGGATGGGTGAGAAGGGGTGCTGCTAGGTCTCCCCAGAGCCTTCTCCTCCTGAGGGTGGATAAACACTGTTCCCTCAGCCTTTCCTTGCAGTGCTCCAGCCTCTGACAACTGTCACATCCTCGACTTGAGTCAGCCCAGAGGACCAACATCTATCTCCTGGGGGCCCAGCCTGGTTGCAGTATCTGGATGTAGTCCCACAAGTGCTGAGTAACGGAGAGAGGATCGCACCCCTCTGCGTGGGCTGTACCCTGGTGTGCAGCGCCTTCCTCGCAGGCAGGGCACGCTGCTGACTGCTCAGGTACTGCTGCTCGCCAGCAGGGTTGCTGGCTTCTCAAGGTAGTCTTTACAAGCTTTTCTTCTTGGCTTCTCAAGGTGGTCTCTACAGGGCTATTAGTGCTTCTAGGAAACTGATTCTGTATGAAATAAAATACCTTGGTTTTCCTTTATTCCCAGTGTCGGTGCTCTTAGAGTCAAAAGCGTTTGAACTTACAGGAGTTAATGCCTCTCTCCAACATTATGTTTGGCCACCAGCTCTCTTGTTTCTCCTCACTCCTGATTGCCGCCATCTCCTGTGGCTGTGCTGACGAGGAGGCGATGCAAACGTGACCCAGAGGATCTCTGACAGGTCAGAGCATGTGCTGGGAGAGTACGTCAGCTCTGCGGGGCAGAGTGCTCCCTGGGCACGGCCGTGCTGCGTGCAGGTGGGCAGCTGGTGCGTGGGGCCTGGGGAACGGCCTTGTAAGGAGTAAGAAATGGAATGATGAGCAACTCCATCACGCCCACCTGAGGGTGTTGCTGAAGCATCTGCCTTCACTGCGGTTCCTGTGGGTGAAGCGAGTTCTGCTCTGGTGACAGTTTTAGTGTAACTGGGGGAAGGCAGTAGGAATGGGATGTGCCAGCTTAGTTAGAGACCCCATGGAAATCCTCAGCTGCCTTTAAGATGCGTGTGGCTTATTGCTTTGCACTATGCCTGGATGCTGCTTCCTCCTCTTCGTGCCTCATGATGTGGGATGCAGAGCCTGCTGCATCCTTGTGCCTTCAGAGGAGAGTTACCTTGGGAGCGGTGTGGCAGCACCAAAGCCCAAAGGCTATCCTGACCCCTTTGTGGCATCAGTCTGCTGTTTTATGCTCTTAATTTTTAATCCAGAGCTGAACAAACCTCCACCTGTAGTTTAATGCAAGAAGGGAAGAAAATTTGGGCTTGTACAGGCTGGAGGTGGCTCACCTTTGTGTCACTGCTGCCAGGGCCTTGCTGAGGGGCCATGTGGGAGCAGCATTCCAGAGTCCCTGTCCCCATCCCCAGCTGCTGGCAGGTCCTGGCCAGCAGGGAGCAACCTAGTGCGCCCCCAGAGTGGTCCTGCTTTCCCCTTCTGCTGCTCTGGAGACAAACGGCTCCTTCCTGCTGAGGCCTGTGTGCCTGCCTGCAAGGAGGACATCCTTGCTGGGATGTCACCTGCTTCTGTTCAGCACGTTAGCAGTGAGGAGCAACTCTACCGGTCTGTCTCTCCCTGCCAGCTCCTGGGCCCAGTATGCTGCAGCAGGGGAAGCTCTGGGGCATTGCCCAACTCAGCCAGTGTCGTAGTGACGCTGGGCACTGGGGCAGGCGGCAGCATGGCAACACCAGCACCAACAGGAGGAGATGGTTCCAGCATCTCCAGAGAGCTTTCTACTGCCAGGGGAACTGCTCTTCCCCATGTCCTCCCAGCCTCAAGGAGTCAGTTGGGTTATTTTCCTTCTGTTTCTAATGCTGTCCTGGCAGCGTGTCTCTGCCAGACCCGCTCTGGTGTCCCTCTAGGTGGAGTGTGGGGACTTGCTATGGCTGTCCTGGGGAGGGCAGCCACTGGGCATGGCTGGCACCAGTTGATGTAACCGCAGCTGGCTGCACAGGCAGTGGTGGCTGACAAAGCTTCCACCCATACTCCCCCTGTGACACCCTCAGAGCCCACCAGACTGTGACAAGGAGCTGCCTCTCCTCTCCCAGCTGCTGGTCAGGAGGGATGGTTTCAGACCCAGGTGCCTGGGATGCCCTCCTCAGGTCTGGGTGGTCACTGAGCGAGTCCCCCCCCACCCCAGATGTGCTCTGCAGCCACAGCTGGACATCCAGGCACACGAGGGACAGGCACCCACAGGAGTTGGGGGGACCTGCCTGCCGGCAGGGACACATACAGGAGGAGGCTGCAGGGCTCAGGTCTTTTTATTGCAAAGAGGGAGATACGAAAAAGAACAGTCACCCCCTCTGGTCCCCCCCGGGCTTGCAGCTGGCTGAGAGGGGTGACAGGCAGGGGACCCCGGCTCAGGCAGCGGGGAGCAGGCTGCTGCCAGGCACTGAGCTGGAGCCAGGGTCAACCACAACAGCGGAGTGGGTGACCCACCAGTGTCCCCGTGCAGCCCCCCTGACCTGAGCCCTGGCTGGCCAGAGGGCAGTGCTGCGGGGGGAGTGCTGATGCGGGGAGCCCAGCACAGGGTAGGGCTGCCTGGCCCCAGCCAGACACAGCGCCCACCCGTAAAACCTGGTCTTCTCCTCCTCCGCTCCGCTGCCCGTCTCACTCGATGGGGTGCTGAGGTCCCAAACTGCTCTGGAGCCTTACAGGGGCCGTGACAGGGGAGAGGGGGGGTCTTGCCATGCGACCCTCCGGGGCGGGAGCAGCTTTGCCCAGGGTGGGAGGGAGCAGGGTTGTTGCCCTCTGTCCAGGTGGGGAGCTCGGTGACCCACCTTGGGTTTGCAGGTACAGCCAGGTGTGGTGGTGTCCAGGCTGTGGCTCCTGCTGGCTTGTCACGTGTTGTCCTGGGCCAGCTCCTCAGGGCAAGCAGGCTGGTCCCGGGACTTGTGCAGCCCTGGGGAGGGCTGGGCCTGGGCGCTGTGCTGCAGGGCCAGGTCCGGCCCCGGGGGCGTGTGGTGCCGGTGCCGCTGGTACTGCACAAATGTACAGACCTTCAGCCCAATGGCCAGCATGTTCTTGCCCATGAAGATGCTGGAGACCCGGGCATCCCTGAAGAAGACCATGTTGCTGCCTCGGATGAAGATGGTGGTGATGTTGACAGTGAGCATGCTCAGCATAGGGTACAGCATCATCCGGTGTGGCATGATGCCGATCCCTTGCATGCTGATCTCACAGAGGGATACGCAAGGGAGGACAAGGAGCAAGATGTAGCAGTAAAAGAACATGATGCCCTCAGCCCAGAGCGGCAGCCCCTTCTTCTGGGGCTCCCACAGGTTGGCCTGGATGTCCAACACATCCAGCATGTCCACAATGACCCAGAAGAGGCGGTTGCGGAGATCTTCTTTCTTCTTGAATGTCCTGACATATTCCATGTGCTCTGTGGCCACCAACAACACATAGAGGGCTGGGATGCAGATGGAGAGCAGCAAGGTCAGCGCTTTGCGGGCTATGAGATCCAGGCTTTTCCGGTCAGCTTTATAGTTCTGGTACACAAAGTAGACTTTGATCTCCAGAACGAAGACATACAGGAACCAGAGGATCATGGCGTAGCCCCGCTTAGCTGTCTTTACCTCTGCCCCAACCCAGATGGCCACGTAGCGGAGCACCAGCAGGAAGCACACATCACCCACTGCTACCATGACACAGATGCCCAGCTTCCTGGAGCCCTGGCTCTGCTCCACCAGGTATGCATCCATGAGGACGAGGCTGGTCATGATGAGCACAGTGGAGAGGCACACGTGGGGCTTGCTGACAGGTGGTGGGGGAACCATCCTGCATGGAGGAACAGGCAGGGCTGTCAGGGAGTAGCTGGGATTGCCCATCCCCACCCTTGGGACCCCTTCTGCCCCCCCTCCTCCCCAACAACTGTGGACGGCTGAAAGAAGGGGGAGGGTGGGTGTCGTCATAGGGTCTTCTCCCATCCTATGTGTCTGGTTTCTTCCCAACCCTCAGACCCCTAGCTGAAGTGCTCCTGAGACTCCTGGCCAGGCCATCCTGGTGGCACACGCTGGCTGAAACCCAGGTCCTAGGCTGCACATGGGGATATGGTGGGGCAGGCTGGACAGCCTCCAAGCACTCGGGATGCTACTGCCTCTTCCAGTAGCTCATCGCGCTGGTTAGTCTCTGCCATGTGAAAGGTACGTGCCTTATTTTCCACAGGATTTCCCAGCCAGTGGCACTGGTTATATTCCCCAACCCAAAGCACACAAGACCATATCTGTGCTTTTAACCCAAGCAGGTCCTTAACTGCTATGATCCAGGACCGCTCTCTTTTTAGTGTCCTTTATTTTCATGCACCGCATGAGGCAAACGATTATTTTTAGCCTGGCTGTCCTGTGGGGTGGGAGGAAAGAAATCAGCCCAACATCTTCAGCTTCCTTCAGCCTCACGCTCCCCAAGAGCTGTGTCTACAGCCGTTCGCCCATGCCCACCCTGCCCCAGCACGACAAACTGAAAGCAAGGAAAAGCAGCACCAGCCCACAGCTCCAGGACACAAGGAGACTCAGCTGGATGCTCAGCTTTCCCAGGCTGGGGCAGAGCAAAGCACGGTCCCCAAAAGCACCCTGCCTGCCTTGGACGGCACCAGGGCTGTCAAGCTCCCTCCCCCTGGCCAAGCACAGCTGCGGGCAGCTGCTGCCAGAGACGGAGGGAGGACGGATCCGGGGCCTCGCCTGGCACGGCTCGGCAGCTGCTCTGGAGGGGAGCCAGCCCCCCGGCTGAAATGGAGGATGAAGCTGGCCTGCTGACTGTGTGGCACAGCGCTGCACGATGGCTGCCTGCGCAGAGCCCGCTCAGCCACACCTGGGCCACGCAGGGGCCCTAGGACACCACCCTGGTCACCCGGCGGGCAGCGTGTGGGTGGCACTTGACCGTGGAGCAAGCACTTGGGAAGAGGATGGAGGCCATGGGGGTAATGATCACCCCTGCACGCTGGTGCTCCTGGTGCTGACCCCGATGGCACAGGGCCCTGGGCACAAGCTACCTGAGCTCCCGCTTTTTGGCCGAGGGAGCA
>VZSZ01011556.1:1792-68833 GCA_013398815.1 Ibidorhyncha struthersii | reverse complement strand
CCCCAGCGCCTCCGGGATCGGCGGCCCCTGCAGCATCCCTGCCCCGCCGGGCCGAGCCGGGCCTGGGACCGCGCCCCCTCGGCGGCGGCTGGGCCTTGCCCAAGCCGGAGGCTGGATGCGCGGCGAACGGCTACCCTGCCCGCCGTTCCCCCACCGTGCCTCCCGGTGTGCTTCCAGTGGGAGCAGCGGCAGCACCGGGGACTGGCGGGGCTGGGGGGGGCAGCACCCGGCCACCGCCGCNGGGGCTGGGTGTGCCAGCACCGGACCACGGCTGCGTTGACTCCATGTTGCGGCCTCTGGCTAGTGTCTGCCGTGATGGCCAGGGAAGATCTCAGAGCAGGGTATATCGTCGCGGCCATGCTGCTTCTGAAAACCGCCTCTTCGCCCCTGAAGTGAGTGATGGCCTCACAGCTGGTACCCTGAAGCCAGGTAGTGGCCACCTGGCATCCATGGGCCCGTGGGGTTACCTGTGTCACCTGCACTCCAGACCATTGGTAACAGCAAAAAGGATTCACTGTGCTGTCAGCTGAACTCACAGCTGTATCTCTGGCAGAGCTGGAAGGCGAGCTGAATGGTGTAAATGTCGTTGCTGACTGTATGGTTAAGGGTTTGTCCAGGTTAGATGTGCTTATGGGAAGAATGGAAAGACCTGTCTTGGAGCCAGGAGGTGTTGCACGTGTTAATGAGTTAGGTGTCTTTTGGCCCACTCATCAGACGTTGATCAGGAGGTCTTCTCATGAGAGTTAAGGGGCAGATTCAGGAAGTCACTCTGGATCCATGTTTCTCTGGGCTATGCTGTGTTGTCTGCAAGTGATGTATTCAAGTGCTGCACGAAAACTAGAGGTGTAAAATTCAAGAGGGGAAGAAGAATTGTTCCTGTAGGGCAAGAGAACATCAGTCTTTGTGAAAAGGCTTCAGAAGGTTGATGTGTTTGTAGGGAGAAACTTGGTGACTGAGTGGCTGGATGGGTTGGAGTAGAAATGTTCCAAAATACTCTGAGCTAGTAGAGAAAGCCTGTGTGATTGTGGTGTCCAAAGAGGTCCTGGGCTGAGCAGGCAGCAAATGTGTCTGTGAAAAGCTGGTGTACTTTTTGATGACACATGCTGAGGCTGTTGTGTGGAGCAGGAAGTGGTGATCATTCTATAGCTTTAAAGTGACTTAAGGTATTGTTTATCTGTGGGTAGGTTCCAAACTGGAATTTGGAGAGCAGGACAGAGCTACCAGATTGAATTCCTGTAGAAAGAATAGAAATTGCAGATACAGACCACAGAACTTAGTGATGGTGAAGCGTTTGTATGTATATAGTCTTCACAAATGGAAATGCTGCAAGAGCTAGAGAGAGGAGGAACTGCTTTGGGCAAACCAAAGACAGAATGGCTGGGAATAGTGAGAGTGAGTTTAGAAGTGGGTTATATGGGTGGCGGGGTGCCTGGGTGAGCACAAATGGTGTGTCATCAGTTTGAAAGTTATTTGAAGAACTTTTCTTTGGCCCACTGAATCCTGTGCCTTTTTACAAGGACAGTTTCCATTAGCATTGTGTAGATGCCTGTTCTAATGCATGAGCTTCTTTGTGTGTTGGTAGCCATAGGGGCAGCCATCTGACACACTAGCTTGGAGGAAAATTCTGTAAAATTAATCTGAAATTTCAGCTCTGGAATGTCTTAAAATGCAACATTTGTTAGGATGAGAAGAAGCTGATGGAAGCTGATTCTTCCTTCAGAGGCCGTGGCTCTAACATGGTGTGTTGCTATGCCTGTAGAGTCAGCAGGTGTCTGGAGAAGTCCTGTCAGGCCAGTGACCAGTGTGGGAGCGGTACCTCCGTGTTTTGTAATCTTCAGCTAGCCCAGGCTTTGCTGAGTGAGTGGGTCACAGGTGGCCACCTATCAGGCAGGTATTTGTGTTCACTGAAACCAAAGGGAGATCAAGTCCCAAATCTGAGCTGGGTTAATGGTGTATCTGTGCACTGTACTTACTTATTGCTTGCCCACGTTCTTCCTCTACTGATCTGCTTGTATAGTATTTCAGTCTTGACATTGTGTTCTTCAAAGTAGAAACTGCTGTATGGTCCCAGTGCCCAGCACAGGTGGTCTCTGGTCTTATTGTGCTTTGGGGTTGGTAGTGGTGGCAAAACAATATCCATTCAAGGGCAGTAATCCTTCTCCCTTGGGCCTATCTGTCTCTTACGCATGTGTAGTCTCAATTCTTCCAGCCCTTTGCATATCTGGGGAAAAGAGAACTTTGCACTGATTTTTATGCTACAGAATATGCTTTCTTTTTCTAGACTCTGTATCGTAAGTCTTTGCTGTCCCTGTGCTCCTTCTTAGGTGTTTAGTTTTCTGAAAATGGAACTCTGGCTGCTGCAGGAGCGGGACTGGGCTAGATCAATCTTTGTGGGGTTGCTCTGTGTTTGGCTGTTAATGCAGGACAGTTGAGAGGTTGTGTCCAGGCTTTCAGGATTTCAGAGAGGCAGTCTGGGACAGTAAAAATAGGCACCGTGAAGTATAAGCCCCAATGTACTGAACAGTTCAGTAGTATGACTGTAAGACTTCTGATGCCGTGTAGGAGGATCTTGGCTTTCTAAGATGAACTGTTGCCCATAATGGAAGTCTTTCCTGTTGAATCAGGAATGTGCCATGAAGCTAAGTCCATGTTTAGTTTCAGAAGTTGCCTTGCTCTCAGAATGGAGGTATTGTCCTTCCTGCTGGGGTCTTTCTCTTTTCAGGGCCAGGCTGAGAGAGATCTGTGAACTCTTATTGCCCTTCCTATGAACTGAGTAAGCACAGCCTAGACCCAGCTGCCTTTGGTTCAAGTGGCTCTCAGGGGAGGCAGAGCTGAATTTTCTGGGCAGTGGGCTATTATGCAGAGAGGCAGAAGAAGTAAACACCTGGAAACCAAGCAAAATGCTCTTTGCATCTTCAATTAGACTTCCCACAGGGATAGGCATTATTGGCTTCCCATCGTGATGCCTTAGAAGGAAGGCAATCCTGGTTGATTCATGCTGCAGGGTGTCAACCATGCTTTTGCTAAAATAGTCAATCAATTGGCCTTAACTTCCACTCATAGTTATCTTAGTCAAAGTTTTCACAGCAATGTTCTGAGGCGGGAGAGCATGTCTTTATTGTGTTACTGTGCAAATACATACCCTTAAGGGTTGTAGCAGGTTTTCCCTGTATGGAGACTGCAAGAAATGAACTAGAGCTTTGCCAAAGTACCTTGATGTGGACAGACATTTTAATGTCTTATTGTGTTTTCATTGTTTTGTATCCTGATCGTGTAGTACATTTGGAAAAAATGTGTGAAAGGACTTTGTGCAAACATGCTTGGGGTCTTGTTCTTTCCAAGGAGTGGCATTTTTCAGCCTCTGTTAATAGGACTGCTCTTCCTTTTTTTTTTTTTCTTCCTTTAATATCTGAGAGCTCATAAATGCAAGTTCCTAATTAGGAAACAAGATAAGATTGTGTGATTGTGTTCACTCTTACTCTTTTTCCATGACACAGCTGTTGTATTCAGTGTTATGTGGATGTTGTTTCAGTGATAAGTCATCACATTTCTAGTTAGAGGTGAAAGATACGAGTTGTATTTTGGCTAATGCGTCACTATCGTTCAGCTCAGATTGCGAAGGCAGATTCTACCCGTACAAATTATGCTGTGAATGGCGCTGCAAGGATTCAAATACACTGCACTTTGTCCAGAGTACCTCGTATCTCGGTACAATGCGTGAGCTCAAAAACATTCCAAGTCCTGCTGCCACCCACACAGTGTGCTTGAACACAGTGTCTCCTACTTATGATAGTTAGAAAAGCAGTGACTTAGGGGAATGCATGTGGTTTGGGCTCACTTTGTGAGACTGTGTATGTGGACCTTCAGGACATTATGTTTCAGAAGATGCTCTGAATTCTCTATCATTAAAACTTCCAAATGTGTGCTTTGGAAAGTTATAGCCTAATGAGCACCTTCTTGGAAGGAGAGCAGTTATTGTAAGTACAGCTGGAAATATCCCATAGGTGCCAGCTACAGTGATCCTTTGAAATGCCACGAGGTGAATGTTCTCATCTCTGCAACCCTGTTGTCCTGTTTGGGCAGACATTATCTATTACCTGACACCTCATGGAGGGTAGGGCAAGACTTCATTTGTGCAGCTGGGTGCACTCTTTTCCTTTGCCTGAGGTCTGTAAGGGCTTGCAGTGAACAGTACATGCCATACGGTGTGGAGGAACGTGCTCTCCTCTGGCACAGCTGCGTTCAGCTGGGTTGGCAGCATCTTGCAGCCCCATGAAGCGTGCTGCTCGGTCAGCTGTGGTGGACTCAGGGTTCTGTTTCCTCTCTGCAAGGATTATTGTCTACAACCCCTGAGACTTTCCTTTTCTGAAGCTGATTTGGTGATGAAGAGCCTCTGAACTGGGTGTTCCTTTAAGAAACACTTATTCCAGCTGGAATAACATGTATTTATCTGCCTGAGATGTTCTTGAGTGGTTTCCTGGGTAAATCAGGCATTTTCATGGTAAACTTCCAACCTCAGCAAAATCTGCTCTGTTTGAGTAAGCTACAGAGTTGCACCTCTGGGAATGTTAAATGATTCCAGATTGTTTCCTCAAAAGATACTATGATGCCATGACAAACCTGAGCAGCTCCAGGCAGGGAGTGCTTGGGAGAGGCCATGGTTTCTTGTAAGGAAACAGTCTCTTATAACTGGTGATATTTGCTGTGTTTGAATTATGATTTCCTTTTAGTCCTATATAGAAAACAAAATGTTCTAAACAGCCATTGGATTGCTTATTATTCTTAATATTGTGGTCTTGGCTACAAGCCTGCAACATAATATGTCTGATGTGTTGTCCACTATCTGCTGCTCTCTGTGGCTTGCCTGTCGCAGAGGAGCACACTTGGGTTTTCTCCTCTAACAGTGTTATGTTTCCCTTCTGAGCATATGATAATTGAGCTGGTGTCTGTTATTCCTTCTTTCTGCTCATTAGTGGAACTCGGGACAAGTGTCCCCTGCCAGTATGATTGATGGGGGGTGTGTGCTCCTTTCAGAATATTAATAGTGGCTTTCCTGAAGGCTTCATTTAATTTGAAGTACCTGCCACACTGCCTCCTAGCCTTGCTCTCCAGTGTTTCATTCATTAGCTAAGCTGTGTTAGCTCAGTTGTCTGATGGCTTATCAAAAATGTTGCATTGTTCTTATTGTGCTAGTATGCTGTGAGTGTTCGTTCTGCATCCTCTGGCATACTCGGTTACTTGTGATTGATTACTAACAGCCATGTAGTATGCATATAGTACACCCTCCTCTGGGATGGAGATCCCCTGACCTTTATCCTGTCAAAAGAATAAATTGCTGAGCACTAGTATCTTATGGTGCAGATCCATTCTTCGATGAAATCTGTGCTGATGCTTTTGTGTAATTGCTCACAATGTGGAATGATTCTAGATTGAACATGTGTCTCTAGTCAACTTCAGAAGAAGTTATTTCCAAAAAAGAGCCAGAGGTGAGAAACATACTGCATTTTATAGCATGCCAGATGAGCATCTGGGCAAGGGTATTTTCCAAATACCTTGTGTTCTTATCTGGTCCAAGCTTTCGGCATCCAAGCTGATGAGGAAGCTGTGCTTCTGTTTTGTTTTGTTTTGTTTTTTTAACTACATCAAAACTGGTGGATACTGTTTTGGGAAACAAGAGTAAGAGTGGCTTACTCCTCTGTGTGGGATGTGGCAGCAGGAACCTGTCTCTGCCTCCAGGGAAGCAGACAGCTTAAGTGATATTGCTCTTGTAGTATAGACGTCTCTTAGATAAATGAGGCTTTGTTTGGATACTTCAATATACTCATTGCAGTGGTCCCGAAGGAGAGATGCAGTATTTCAGGTACCTTAACTCATTGCAACTGTGGTTATAGAGACCACTCCCTGCTCTGCAGTGTGATTCAGCCTCTGTGCACACAGCCCAAAATTACGCTGGCTTTTTGTGCAGGCCTGTTGCAATGCCATCTCCTTTATAATTTACTGCCCACTGTCATCGCTCATGCTCTTTCTGTTTCTCCTGTCTCATGTGGTCTAACCCAGTGAAGGATTCTGTTTAGTAAATAAAAACTCCTGTTGTATTTTGGCTGCTATTCTACTTTTTGTACTCATGCTGGTTTTTACACTTCCACTGTAAATCCTTCTTATTATGCTTCTTATTCTTCAGTGTGAGCATATCTTAAGTAGCATGAGATCCAAAGCCAGTGCACGTGGGACCATGTCCTGGGCAAAAGTTGTCCAGGTTCCATGCCCAGCTGTGTATTTTTAACTGGTTTTGTGTGCATATGGTAACTAAATTCTCATCAGTATAGGCAGCTTGGGATGATGGCAGAACTCATGTCTTTGGTTCCATTCTCCAAAACTGAAAAATACTAACAGTTAGCTGTTGTGCTGTTACAATGGTAGCAGGGTTAGAATAAGAGTAATTCCCTTGTAAAGTGTTCTGCTGCTCTTTTCCTGTTCTTTAATACCTTTTCTCTACCAGGGGAGATCATGTTCATCCAAAGCCTCCCATTGATTCTTCTGCTGTCTGATTTTCAGTAACAGTTCAAGTAGTGTCTCTGAATCTGTATTATTTAGATCAGTTTTTTTAAGATTTACATTATTTATATATTTTTAGAAAAGTTCCCTTGTATTTGTTCTACATTTACCCCAGTGTTCCTTCAGCTATCTTCTGGTAGTCCGTTTATTTTCTACCTTGTCAATACATCCACTTTCTTCTCATTGATCCTTTCCTGCAAAAGCCCTGCACATGCCTGCTGATATTTTTGGCACCGTTCTCACATTTTTTTCCTTGATTCTGTCTTGCCTTGCACACCCATAATTGAGTAATCTTTAGTTCTGAATCTTAATTTTTCTCTTTTCAAAGTAGTTTGCTGCTTTTCTCAGAATTTTGAGACTGTTCCTTGTGAAGCTGCAGTCGCAACATCTTGTTCTTGTATGGCTTGTATTTTTCATCTGGACTGTGTTCTTGATGTGCTTGGGTTGTTTTTTAATGGCTTTTAGACTTTTTCACTGTTAATGAATATCAGCTTTTTTCTTTTATTAGACTTTCTGAATTTTCTTGTATGTGCATCCCTGAAATACAGTCCCATAAGTTGACATTTCTTTCAGTCATGTCTTACCTTATGCCTGAGGCTGCTCGCTCCGAGTATTCCTTCCTTCCTTCCTTGTGTGCTCCTTTGTCAGAAGCAGACTCAGGATGTCCATTTGGATTTCACAGCATATTGTATATATGAATAATTTATTCATTTTTTCCTTGATGTTTGTCAAGTCCCTTGACTTTTCAAGCTTTTTCTCTTCCTTAATCTCCAGTCAGACAAAAGGACAACATTCCCATTACTCTGCATTTACACTTTGTTCATCTCACCTGTCTATTGATGAAATGTTCATAGTTATTTGGGGGTAACTTTATCTGTTGCAGTACTGATTTGTGAAATTGCGGACAAGTCACCCTTATTTAAGGGACCTGCTCCACCCACGAGGATCTGAGCAGAGAACTGCATTGTACAGGCTGTGGTTATTAACAGCTTGTGTTGCAAGTGGATGAAAAGCCTACGCACAAATTTACCAGTTTTGGTGAGAATCATTCTTTTGAGTGAAGACTCTTAACTGTGCAACTCTTTAGAATGAAACTTTTTTTTTTTTTAATGGATTTTTTTTTTTTTACAGTTATGAAGAAACCTCAAAAATGGATGCCCATGATGGCTTGACACTGTCTCTTCCATGGGCCTGTATCACTGCTATTGTATCACTTCAGTCCCTCCCCTGTGCTCTCTTCCCAGATGTATCTTACCATGGTACCATGTTCCTGAGCCTGCAGGTAGTCAGAATTAAGGTGCTTGACAGCTCAAGATAACAACAAAGGAAACAGATGGGGTGTTTGGTGGGTTTGCTACTTCAGAAGTAGCAAGCTGTAATGAAACCTTAACTCTGTGTTCATCATTAGTAGGAAAATTGTTAGACTGTTCATTACAGAAGAGGCTGTATGGCATGTTTTCTCTTTTTGTTAGTGTGCGTGGAGATCTCTACCAGGACAGTCTGATGATGGAGGGTGCCCTGTGTTTTAAGTCACTGTAGCAGGGTTTGCCAGACAGGTGTCTACTGGCACTTGAACAAGTGCCTGGCAGCAGAGAACTGGAGGAAGTTGTTGAGGATCAGTGAACTAACCTTGACCTCATGTCACTGCTTTTCCCAGCTTGGCTGCACTGGCACATCTCCAGTGGACCTGGAGGTGTACCCCAGCAAGCTCTGCCGGGTGATGAGTGTTAGGATGTAGCCTGTCCTGCATCCCCATTAGCACTTTCAAACTTGGCTGAAAGGTACTTGTCACTGTGTCTTAAGCACTTGTTCTTTTCCTCCTGTAGACAAGGCTGCAAGTGGTGTTTTTGTAATCACTCACTGCTTTGTGGTGGTTAATTCACTAGCACATTTTATTTTAGCCTGCAGACACAGTGAGTGAGCTGTTTAGAAACAGGTATCGTGGCAGACTGCTAGTGCTGTGGCTCCATGGAGGTGTGGTGCATTTGCACCTTGCCATGTCTTTGACTGGTGCTCTCAGCTAAGCTGGCAGTGCAGCGTCTTTTGTTAAAGCAGCCTTGGATTTGGGGACAGCTGGTGCAGCAATTCTGCTGCGTATGTAGACAGAAAAATTTCAAAATCTGTTACGTTTGTGAAAAAAGTTCTGTGACATGACCCATACTAATGCTGATACCTAATTTCAGCGTGGCTAAAATGAGAGAAGATCAATGTGCTACTGCAGACATCCACTTTTTCTTCTATCTGCCCTAAGGTTGCTTTTGGGCAGACCCCAAGTGAACAGCTGGAAGTTCAAACACCATGATCTGAAGTAAAGCAATGACCAGTTAAAGATGTGATGTTTCCCAAGTAATGTACCCTTTCTGTTGCCTATTAAAAATAATTTTAAAAACCTTGCTGCAGTATGTAGCCTTACCACTGACCTGTGGATTGTTGAGTAAGCTCTTGCTAATGTTTTAAGGGCGGCTGTTATGCAGCAGCAATGAATTTGGTCACATGCTTTTTGTTAAACAAGTAACTTGTTTGAAAATAGAGCAGAAAGATGACCTTGTGGTTTGGACACTGAAGTGAGGCTTAGGTTCAGATCCAGGATCTGAAGTTGCTTGCTCTTCTTCTAGTTCAAATAACCCTTTCCCTGCCTTGAAGGCTGTAGCTATGACTCAGGTTCCTGTTCTCCCCACTTTGTTCCCAGCTGCTTGTTTCCATTGCCTTGCGCATGCTAGGGAGTTGTATCATAAAGCAGGAGTGATCTTGAGGTGTGGCAGGGTTGCTCCCAAAGCCAATGTCCTGCCACATGGTGCCAGTACTCATAAAGGAAGAAATTTGTCCTTCTTGGGGAAAAATAGAGCCTTATAAGACTGCCCATATACCCTGGTGTATTTCCCCGAGCTGGAAAGACAAAGCTGAAGCTAGAGGAAATGGCCGGGGATTCTTCCCTGGCTTTCACAGATGGGAGAGCTGGGCTAGGAAGCCTGAGTGTGCTCAGAAAGGGGCAACTGGAGAGAAACCATCTCAGAGCCAGATCACCAGCAAAGTTTTCCTGGCTGTCTAATCTGGATGTTGCCAGCTGGGAATCCCTTGAACAGGCTCACAGGGCTATGGGAACTGGTGGAGTTTGGAGGAAGGTTTAGGGAGCAGTATGTGGAAATTGATTGGGATTTTTTTGACTTTCTGCTGAGGTCTCAAGCTTTCTTTGTGCTGGGGAAAGACGTTGTTCCTGGTAGGGGCGATTAATAGCTGCATAGCTTGCAGTGGAGCATGAGAGAGGCTAATGGCTGTGTGACTGAGTAGCATGCTGTGCATGCTGGGACAGGCTGTCTGGGCAGATCTTAATGCTTCCTCAGGAGATGCTTCTTGACAATGTGCTTATTATCTGGAAATCAGCTTGTGTGACAGGAGGCGCCAGGAGGCTATGGCAGAGTCTCGTGTCCTGTTGTGGTAGATGCTGCATGATGTGCTATAATGAAATGCTGCCTATTCTGTGGGGGTTTTACTCCATCCTCTGGATAGACATGGGTGAGGGGGGAGCAGAGGTGAAGTGATTCATCCAACAGTTAAAAAGTCGCAGAGATGCCTTAAATGTCCCCTTTCTGCCTGTAACCAGATCTTAACTCTAAATTGCTTCCTTCTGTAACAGCAGTGAAGTCTTGCTGTAGCAGAGCCTGGGGTTATATCACTGGTTATATCACTGCAACTCTCCTGTACACATGGTGGGGCAGCAGTTGTTTGGTATGGTTTGTTCTCCATTAATTTTCCCCCCCTTTCCCCCCCCCCAATGTTTGGGTATTGTAAATAACATAGCAAATGAGTTGTAGCCTCACACAGGAAACTACTAAGAAAATACACACTGTCTGTCCAACTCTCAACTTCTGATCTATTTGCCCAAGTTTATCCTGACTTGTCAAGGACAACTGCCTCAAAGTTTCATAGAAATCAATGGTTAGAGAGAGGTTCGAGGTCCTATTAGATCCCCTGTGATGGTGAACTTGGCTCTCTTCCAACCCCCTGTTTGCAGGCTGATGTGCCTGGGTGTGCTGCAAAGGTAACTCAACTCTCAAGGTTTGCTGTCTTTTTCCAATGGGGTGGTCTTGAGAGTTGGGAGGGGAAAAGAAGGATAGAAGAAAGCCTGGAAAGAACTGATATAAGCGTGGGAAAGGGGGTGGGAGAGAACAGTGCATTTTCAGGCTAAGCTTTTTCATGACTAGCAGCAGTAGTTTAAGCCCAATTTGAGCGGTGATCTTTCCAGTGATGCATCTGTGTGGGTATTTAATGTGAAAGGATTCACAGTGATGGGAGAAAGGTTTCAAGGAGTCTCTTTCATTCATTGTTTATGTGGCAGGGCGCACTTGCTCCCTACATACATAAATAAATGTGCCTTTAAACCAGTGAGGTGAGAAGTGTCAGCCACAAGTAGGAGGCAAAATTAACAACCCTAAACACCTCTCTTAAGCAATTGGAGGAAGAAAGGTTTAACAGCCACCCCCCTGCCTTATAACTTCTGCCTACTCAGAGCCTAGCCAAGAGAAGGGAAAGGAAATCTCTTAACCTTATTATTGTTTGTGACTACAGTAAGCAATCCAGTTACTGCCATCCTTTAATCCTGACACTGTTGGATGCCAATTAGAACAGAGAAGTCTTGGTTTCATACCCTTGCAGGCAGGGATGTGGTATCTGTGAAGGAAACCACCAAACCTGTCTGTGCTTTACCATTACGTGAAGAAACTGTGATGAGGCTTCACACTGACCCCTTGGAGTTTGTCCAAGGAGCGTGAGAACAGTTGTCCCCAAAATTTGAGTCCTTTCTACCTGTCCAGGTAAGGAATGACTGCCTGGCTGCCACTGGGTTCTCCAGCCTCTCTTTTTAAGTGACCTGGACACTTCCTTCATGGATCTAAATGTCTTTTGGGGAAAGTTTGAAGTTTTCAGCAGATCCTGATAGTTCCTTCCTCTTGAGAAGAGGAATCTTGAAAAGCATGTTCCAAAGACCACTTCTACCACTGCGGCTGTGGTCATTTCTCCTCTGGGTAGCTAACAGAGCTGAGATATATAAGAAACTGGGCCATAGACTGGTAGCTTGTGCCTGTGCCAGGGGAATGGTGTTCTTTGGGTGACAGGCAGAAAAGCAAAAACGGTTGGTGAAGGGATAGCAGAAGTGGTCAACATCCCAGCTAAATGCTGCTGTGAACAGAAGGCAGAGCAGTTAGTTATTGGCTCCCAGAAGATCTTATATTCTCTTCTGAAAAACAATGAGGCACTTGTGTCCAGTCCTGACTGTAGTGGCAGACACTCCTGTTGAGATTAATATGAATAAGTTTTGGGTCCCAAGTGACAAAAGATTAATAACTCTGCTTAATTACAACCTATTTTTTTTCTAATACTCTGAGAGTAAATGACTTTTCAAGGAGAGCTGGCTGTGAGATGTGCAGGATGTCAGAACTGTCTTCGGGAAGAAGGCAAAACTAAGTAGATCGAGGTTTAAAATCCAGGGTAGCTTTGTGTGAGAGAAGCTCCATGGTCTCTGCCTTCAGAGTAGGTGTGATTTCAAGCCAAACAAATTTTCTGTTAAGGTTAGAAGCGTTCAGTGTGGATCTCTTCCAGGGTGGTTGCAGCCTTATCTGTCTCCAGATGGAGACAGTTCTACAGAGCATCTTCCTTGCAATACCTGACAGCACAGCACCCTGAAAGAGGTTATGAAAAGGAAGTATAGACTTATGTGTTGTTTTGCCAGTGGTAGTTATATTTGATGGTATAAGTAAAGCATGTGAGGTTTTGGAATTCAATTCCTGTTATCCAGAACAAACATTTGCTACTGAGAGTCCTCTAGAAGGATCCCTGAGTTGTCAACAATGCAGGTGAATTGGTATCTGATATGATTTCTCTGTCTAAGTAAGAGCAGAGAGCAAGATGAGGGGCAGAAGCAGCAGCAGAAAGTAGAACAACAAATGCTAAAAAAGGAATATTCTTTTTAATAAAAAAGAAAGAAAGAAAAAAAAAAAAGATAGGTTGGTGACAATGTGAGAATTTCTAGAAGTACCTTTTGGGAGTCCTGGCTCTTGGTTCTTGACTAACTGTGGGAAATGAAGCAACTGAAGGGGAAATAACTTCTTTCTGGGGTTGAGAGAGATAATCTCAGACTGCCCGAAGGGAGACTTTTGAACAACTTCTTCTTCCCTTATTTTGCAATAGCAAATCTTTTCTTCCCACAAAATATATGGTGTATGTTCTGTAGAGCTTTTTATTGCTCTTTGGGCATGTAACTGAAACATACACACGCACACACACACCCCCCCTCACCTGAAAGACAAAAAATGGACCTCAGTGACAAGTTACCACCCTTGTCAAGGACACTTTGGAAATGCATGCACTGCAAAAGGCCACCGAATTTGAGCTGTGGTGACATGACTGTTAGTCCCTCTTGCTTCTGCCTGTACCTGTGGACTTTTTTTGGAGTGCCAGCTCTGTGTGCTAGCTTCCATACCTGTAGGATGCTCATGGGGTTGCAAGTGACAGTTGCTGCTTCTGAATGATACCTGGTGATGAGAGGTGGTGATGGAGAGTATTTGAAATGCTACCTTTGAAGCACATGTCTGCGCAGAGTGCTTGGCTCCACCAGCGTGCTTGTCCTGGACATCACACCTGCCTGCACCTTCTGGGACAGAGGTACTCAGCCTTTTAGAAAAGCAATAAATCCGTTTAAAGCAAACAAGTTGCTAGCTGGTACTGGCCACATCTCTGGTGCAGGTCGGGGCGGGGGTGTGGAGCGAAATAAAGGAGAATTTGTGGTTTTCTGTCCTGTTGAACCTGCCTGAAGCCATTTTGCAACTGTGTCACTAAAGCACAGTAGGAACACAAGCCTGTGGTGTTTGCTTAGGATCGCTCTGCTTCCCACAGTTCTCAAGCTTTTCTCTGTTTCCTACAACATGCAGATTATGTAAAGGACAGGTAAAGTTGGGTGAGAGCCAGCCATGCTTTGCACTTGATAATTTTCTTCCCTTTCTAGTTTCAGGTTTTGTACTACCTTGAGAATTCCCATATTTCAGCTATGATACAAATATTTTGAAGGATTAAGCCTTAATGTTTAGGATTAGATAAAAGGGGTGTTGAGGGAAGGAGTCTGTTTTATGCCTAGTGACCTTGTTCTTGTGCATGGGCAGCCTACAATGTTTGGGAGGAGAAGCAGCTTCTGAACAAACTGTTCGTTGAGTAGGTCTGCTAATGACAGATGGTGCGAGGTGGCAACTGCTAGTGACCTGGTAGTAAAATGACCAGGCCAGTGAAACAGGGTAGCAGACAGGTTTTCAGGCTTGGGAATTTGTAAGAGGTTGTGTATGAATGATTCAAAAAAGCTTTTCGGTGTTGCACTATGTTGCACTTACAGCTGCGAATGTGCAGCTGTTGCCAATCTTGGATCTCCTGACTTTGGTTTTGGCATGCTGTCTTAAGATTTACAGCCTGAAACACAAGGATTTATTGCTTGTGCTGAGTTTCAGCACACTTTCACTAATGTTAAATTGCCCTGATGGAGGACAAACTTAGAGCAAATTCACTGAAGCTGAATGTTTCCTTTCCTCTGACTTACACCTGCTGTGCTTTGGGGAATGAACCTCATAAGCTCTCTTACAGTATGTATGCAGGTCCACAATAAGTACCCCCTAAATATGATAATTTTTTTTCTTCTCGGATGGAAGGCCCTGAGACATTAGGGCCTGGGAAAAAATATCTTGCCTTTCCATGTGGACACACCTGAGAACAAAAGCGCTTAGAGCTGCCGGGACCCACAGAGGTATTTCTTTCTTGCCCATCTTTCTTTCCCACCCTCGCAGAATTCAGCATGTGCTTTCTGTTGCACTGATAGTACGAGGTTTCCTGTAAAGCTTCGTGATTCTTAAGGCAGGCTTTGTTTTCTTTTTACTTTTCCTTCTGAGGTTATGCTTTTGGGGAATGTTGTCCTCTGAATATCAAGGCTAGCAGCTTTCCTTTCCTTAAGAGTGAAGATCTAATTTGAAGGTGTATGCAGATTTTGCTCTGAAGGAAGGTGTCTAATAAAATAAGGAATTTTCCATCAGGACAAGCTGTGTGTTTCTTGGTTGCTGCACCTTCTAGATGAAAAAGATGAGATGCTCCTAAAGCATCTGGTTTAGAATCAGATCTGTCTCTATGCTGTGAATTACTGGGCTACATCCAGTTACAAAACTGGATGTAAAATCCTGCTCCTGACTGCAGACAGCTCCTGAGGTCACAGCTCCAGAGTGTAACAAATGTGTTGAGTGTTAGGTTGTTCTTCAAGCACCTACTTTATTGCAGATCTGAGAAAGCTGAGCTATGAGGTGTGTGGTTGAGTTCTTTCCCCTGTCCTGTGGGATGCATTTCAAGCTGTTTCTCAATGGCTGTTGGCAGACTTCCAGTCTCTTGCTGCCTTGCTAAATCACCTGTAGTGTGAGTAGTTTAGTAACACATGAGAATTACAGCAAGCATAAGGTGGTATGACTGCAGTGTGTGAAATACACGGTTGTGCCCTGGGAGTGCAGATGGAAAAACCTGCCTGAAAGTGGTGTTTGGAGTGACTGGTTAGCAGGAATTTGAGTGCAAATCCAGAACTAACTCCCAGCAGCTGACATCGCTAGCAGGGGTTAAGCTGGTAGGGGTTGTTTTCTCTCTTCTGAGTTTTCTCACCCACCCAAAGGAGAATGGAGTAATGTGGCAAGGATGCTGAGAAGCTGCCCTTTCATGGAAGAGCATTGCCTGGTGGGACTCTCCAGAGCTAGCAGCAGCTCTGCTGGAAGGCAAAAGGAGTGTTTGATGAAAATCCACTCTGAAACACGGCTGCTGGAAGGATACTATGTTTTTGATTGCTTCATCCATGGTAGCTGACTGCCATATTCTCATGTATGGGCCTGGGTGGGATTAGTCAGCTGTTCAGGATGGGAATCAGAGCTCTTCGAAAAGCTGTAACGTTGCTTCTAAGTGTAAAGATTTTAGTGCTGTTTAATGCAACAATGACTTTGAAGTTGTTGAGTTTCGACTTTGCAAATGTTAAATTCAGCTCCTGTGAATGAATATTGGACACTGTGTTGCTGGAGGAGTTACTCCTGGAATCAGGCTGCTTCTTTGTCTGTCAATTGAAGAGTTGCATCCAGTATCTGATGGGGAGGCGCTTTTTCAGTTGTGCAGCCTTTTAGTCTCTTGACATACCTTACAAAAGGGGCAATAAATTTCAGAGATGTCTCGACACTGGCCCGAGTTATTTTGTTACTCACTGATAAATGATAGACCATTTTTCTGTGGATTTTTGGTAACTTGCCATTTTCTGTTTGCCTGAGCAAATATGGTGTTTGTGTATGCTCTACAGGAGGCCATGCCAGACAGACCTTTAAGACTAATGTCCCTCCTAATCTTAAAAAATATGGAAAAAAACCCCAATGGGAAGTCTTACATGCTGAGCCTCAGGAGGTGACGTGTTAGATCCTGACACTGAATGGTTTTCTAATAAGTATCTTCTCAAATATCAGCTTTTTTTTTTTTTCCTTTTTTTTTTCCTTCCAAAGAATATGTGTTGTTTGGCATCTTTCACCTTCTGCAATGCAAGTAGCTGGGACTTGTCATCCAAAGCTGTTGTGTGAGCTCTCATCACAGCACAGTCAGTGTTGTCAATAGAAATTGGTGTAGCAGATTGCAGGACTCAGCACAGGACAAAACAGGTGAAATAAAAGGTCTCAAATAATGCCCACAATACTGTCTTGATGAAGCTGTGTAAGCACCATGATATGCTGAGGGAGAGAAAGGTGAGAGGCACCCCGAAGTGGCTAATTGCAGTTGTCTCACCTAAACCGGAAGCCTTGATTAGTTGGATGTGTTTCTCCTGGGGTGCTGGGTGATATGTGTAGTTGGCATTCAAAGTGCTTCCTGTGAGTGACTCATGCATTGTGTTGTTTCAAAAGAAGGTGGGAGAGCTTTATTCCTTTCTCAGGCCAAATTCCAAACCCACTGTACCTACACTTGGCGTGGCACCTTGGATGGCTGTCCTGGCCTCGCAGGATGGGACTGGCACCCCTTCTCTGACACTGGTTCCAGCGCATGCCTGACTATGTGGCAAGCCATCTCAGTGCTGGCCTGGAAGGAAACAACCAATTATTTTGGGGGTTTGTTCTTTGCTGGATTAGTAGGTTGAGTCAGTTCATCCTGTGGTCAAACACACGGTGGTGGTGGGGAATCACAGGGAGTGGATAACAAGGCATTGGCTTCTGGTGGTAGAGGCTGCTGGCATGGTTCACCAGCTTCTCTGCCTGTACCCTCTGAAAGGGATGAGAGTGTTCCCAAAGAGCTGGGGTGATACTTGACTTCTGTGAACATCTCTTATGAGGGCCTGAAAATGAGCCTGGAAATGAACTGCCTGCACCCCTGGGGGCATCATGGGGGAAGCTGGCTACAAGCAGTAACATGTTACCCCAGATATCTGCTATATGTTGCCCATTGCTCTCTAATGGGCACAACCTGCAGCATGAGATCCACAAAATGAAGCCATGCTCTTTTATCTGCAGAGCGACAGCTGAATAAGGAAAGTTCTTTCTGATTTAGCCCTAGTGTAAGCAGATTAAACCCTGCTTTTTATTTCTTCACGTATGTCTTTTTATTCCTTTGATTAATGTAGATAAGTAGTCCTCTTTACATTTTGTTTTGGGCTGCCTTCAATTAATGGTGATTTGGAGGATAACTGGGTAGAGTAAGGTATTTCTCACTGAGCACCAGCTCTAATGGGTGTGTTGTCAAGTGTCCTGGCACCTTCTCCAGCAGACTCTTTGAAGAAAATTCTCTGCAGAGGTGGAAATATGTCTCTAACTGGAAGAAAGGCTCTTCCAAAAGCACCAAAGCATAGCAGAGTTGCACTGAAGCACAGGGATTCCCAAGGAGATTGCAGCAGTGTGTGCATGTGTAAGAACTCATCCTTTCTCGTTATGTTTAAAGCTGTTACAGAATTTCCCAGGCACAGAGGTGTTTTAAGCCCAAATTGCTGTGATGTACCTGGGGCTGCAAGCAAACATAATTCAGCAAGTGAATCATGGGCACATTCACAGGGCTTTGAAATCTTATGCTAGAGACTGTTCAATCAGGAGTGCAGCTCTCAGTCGGAGGTGTGTGCTGGACAAGTTATCAATAATGCTTAGATACCAGCTTTATCAAAAGCAGTGCAAAATGAAGAAAAAACTGCCAGAAACAGCTAACAAATAACCCCCACAGTTCTTTGTTCTATGACTGAAGAGTCTTTCCTTTCAGCCTTTATTTTTCCAGGGGGGAAATAGACCTTGAGTCTGAAACCCAGTGCTTTAGTGTCTGCGAGCAGCTCTTCTTTGTGCAGGATGCTCAAATAAAACTAGCTTGTGGGAGACTGTCTCAGCCTGCCTTTTGAGGAGTAAGCAGCATTACTCTGGAGAGATGGAGTGCTGGTTCAAACACAGAGTGTGCCTACAGAGCTTGTTCATGGAGAGCCGGGGGCAGGTACTGCGTGCTTTATGTAGGTACCAAACCTGGAAGCAGAGGTGGCTGTAACTGATGCAGAGGCTTTTCATAGTCATGTGTCTGTTCTCTGTTCTAGACCTTGATTGTCACCTGTATCTTCTGGATTTTTTTTCCTTCATATTTCATAGCTGTTCATATTGCTGGGTTAAATCTCTTTTCTTGCAAGAAGACTTGAGGCATACATCTTATGTTTCTTTTGCCAATGAAATGTGTACACATCTGGGGTTTATTACATTTTGAAAGTGTTCAGTTGCAGAGTTTTTGCATCCTGCAGCATCACCAAAAGTGACACTGGACTTGCTGTCAAATTGCGATATTGCAGAGGGAGGCAAAAGCAGTGCTGACAGAAATGCAAATGGTAGATGAGTTTCATGTTTCAGGTTATCTCTAGAATTGCTGGAATAATTTGTACTTTCTACATTGCAGTTACAAGCAGTCAGAGGGGCTGACAGGAGCAATTGTATTAAGCCTACTAACTCTTGCTAATACTGTGAGCCAGGGGGATTGTAGTGTTGTCTGACTGAGGCTTAAGCCAGGTGTTTAATATCAGGTACTTAAGTTCAAGCTTTGAGAGACGATGTAAACAAGAAGGAAGGGGAAATGCCCAGTTTTATTTCTGGGATTTTGGAAAATGCTGGAAGCCTGCTGTGCTCTGAATTATTGCCAGCCATTATAAAGTGGTTCCGAGGACTACTCACTCCAGTAGATGTAGTTTTATGTTTTTATTGCTTGTTGTGCTGAAGCAGCTCAGGCTACATTTTAGCAGAGAACAAGCTGTTTGTGTTGCATACAATACGCATGGTGCTCTGAAACTGATGTGTGTAGTCTTCAAAGATCTCCACTGTGTCATTCTCTCAAGTGGAAAAACTGGTGGAATCAATCATAGTGGTGGTTCAAGGATCTGCCTTATGGTACCTTCACAGCCTGGCTTTGCTGGATGCCTGAGCCTGCACCGGATGTCCCAGCTGCTCTGGTGTCCTTTGGAGATCTTCCATTCATAAGACTGATCTGGGTTGATCTTACTTAGCCTTGTAGTCCTGTTGCCAGAAAGCAGAATAACTGGCTGTCATCCAGGTGCTAGAAGGGCTTTGCTGTCTGAATTTTCTGAGGATGGTGGTCTCCGGTGAGATGGATTTGCAGAGTTGCTGTGGCAACCTGCATAGGTTCCCTCAAGCCCCAGCCCAGTTCCCGGCTTCCCGATTAGATTCTCTATTCATCCCGCTTGTGAGAGCGGGAGCGGGGACTGGGCCTTGGGGCAGTTTGCCTGCTGGACCAGCAAAGCAGCCTCTGAAGGCGCAGGGGCAGAGAGCACCTCCTTCCCAGAGAGCATGCAGAGCTGCAGTGCCCTGCCTGCCTTCCCTCCCTCCAGCTGGACAGATTAGCGAGAGTCACTGCCTCTGTGCAACCTCCCTGCTGCCTTTGCTTGCTTATTCCTGCCATAGTTAAAGGGTTTTGTTGTCTCCCGGGCCTAATGCATTTAGGTCAGAGTGAGCTAAGGCACTATTTAAATCAAGCTTTTTGGAAGTAATTTGAAAACTTGTGCTGTTTTTATTTTAGGTGAAAAAATATTGGTAACTTAAGCAGAAACATGGTTCTTAAAACATTGCTCGCTGCAAGGGAGCTCATTCCTCTGAAGTTTGCTTGAGTGGAGTGTAGTTCAAACAGGGCCTTGAGCTAAGCCCTTGAAGGCAGAACTTTTAAAGCTCCAGAGGTAATTTAGTACCTGATACTTCCTAGCTGAGATCCTTCCTGGAACACGCAGCCTGTGCAGGACCATCCCCTTCACTCCTGTGAGTTCTGCATGCAACATTGTTGTCTCCACATACAAATTTTCTTGTGAAGCTCCGACGCCTTCTCATGATGCTCACAAGCCCCTGGGTGGATATCTCTTTGAGTGTGACAATGTGAATCACCAGGGAGAAAATGAAACTTCCCATTTTATATGGATGTTTTCTAACAGATAAGAAGCTGATTAATAAATGGTAGACAGCACTGTAATACAGGGAAATTAAGGGTTGGAGAGAGATAAGTCTCTTTTTGTTTCTTTTAAGTTGAATTTTAAACAGATCCTTATTTTTATTCATCGTGTGGTATTATATGCATATCTGGATTGAAATTTTCTCTTGAGGATCTGACCATCCAGCCCAGCATAATAGTCTTGTTTTCATGGTTCTCGTGAGGTGGCCAGCACTACTGTGTACTTAATGTTCAGGGCAAGCTAAACATGCAGTGTTCATCAAAAGCTGTTCCAGTTTTTATTTTTTAGTTCAACGGGTTCTGCATAACTGATGTCTTCTTATGAATCTTGACTCAAGTATAAAGCACAGTTTTCTCCCACTTCTGTGAAGTTTAACAGCAATTGTGGAGAAAAACTTAAGCTTAGTGACATGTTGCTTGGAGTTCCAAGAGAGCAAGAGTTGCTTATGTTTTGGGCTTTGTATACAGTTGAGTATGCACTTGGGTCATGATCATAACAGTTCAGAGTTGAAGGTGCTGGACTGTGGACAGCAGAAGTTGTCTCCAACTGTGTTGTCTCCAGAGGAGAGCTCCTCTTTGTGGCTTAGGGAAGCTGGAAGCATCAAAGTGTTTGGACCTGACACGTTAGGTCACATCATACCTCTCTGATGCATGTTGGGGTCTGGAAGATGTAGAACTCATGGAGTGGCCTTGGCTAATCAGCTGGGTGTGGTGCCTGCTGGGATGCTCAGGGTTATTTTATCCCATATACCTAGCAGATGAAGGTGATAGAGCCAAATGTGGTCACAGACATTGCAAAGCCTTTCTGCAGCTTCTGAGGATTCAATAGCCTCAACATAATGGTGGCAGGTTGATCTTTGTCTATGAGGAAGGTTGATCTCATCACCCCTACCCTCAACTACCTTATTTGTGCCAGATCACCTCAACCCCTTTCATGTTTTAAGTGTGCTGATAAATGGTGCTTTCTTGTAATATAGATATTTTTCTGACACTAGATTGTTGCCAGATGGACATGCGTGTCTGATCATTTTGTGGTGCGTGGTCACTGAAGTAATTGTTCCCTTTATACCATCCAAGCCACACAGTTCACTTAAAGTAACTTTTGACTTAGCTTTACACAGCCTTGAGCCTGGAGATGTTCTGGGTATTGTACGTGCGTGATAAAAATAACAGAGAAGCAAATATGTGATCAGGACTTGAATTCTTGCAGAGCTGTTAGTGATCTCAGAAACCACAGGAGTGTCATGTTACTCAGTTCTCAGATTGAGATGCCTTGTAATGCCTGTGTGAAGTGTTCCAGCACACTATCAACATGGAGCCTGGATGCTGCAGAGGCCATACATGGATAGAGAAGAGCTGTTTATTGAGTGGTAGTATGAGTTCTGGTCTTCAGTCTGGGCACAAGACTGTGCATGCTAGTGGCTGTACAGTTAACTCGCTGTGTGAAGAGGGGCTGTGCAGGGAGAACTCTTGCACATTTAAGTTGGGTTTGCAGTCCACCTTGTATCTCCTGGGTATATCACAAACATACCTGAGTGCCCATTCCCAGACTTCTGTGGGGGTGATGAGAAATGTAATAGACCAAGGGGCAGGGCATGATGCTGGGGGCACAGAATTGCTGTTACTTGTTTTTGCTTTTGCTATTTCAGAGTCATCTTAAATATTTGTGTTACATCTCATTGCGTTCTGCCTCTTACTTGCCAAGGCTGGTTGCCTTAGTCACCAGGGCTTTGGTAACTAGGACAACAAGATTGAGCAGGCAAAGGTAGAAATAATGGTAATAACTTTCTCAACTGTTTCTGAAATTGGCTTGTATGAACCAATACCATGCATGTGGGCGACTTGTGTCAGCAGTCTGTTCTCCCTTTCTGCCTGACACATCCTGAAATCCTACTGGCAGCACCACCCCAACAGAGCAGTGTGCTGTGCCCTCCTGTAACTGGAAACAAGCCTGTCAAGGACATGTGAATGTTGCTGGCCACCTCGTTCCTGGAGCATGGAAGCCTGTGCTGGGGCTGGAGCAGAGTCCAACGGGCACCTTAGGCAAGCCCTCAGCAGCCCCTTGTGTGCCCACCAACTTGGCGTCACATCCTGAGTGGCAAGCGTTGGGGAAGCGTCTCTGCCGGAATGGGGAGGCTGGCTTACAGTGCTGGGAGCAGCTGGGGGTTGCCGTAAAGTCAATTTCTTCCATAGACCTTGTCCTCTCCTGAAACAGTTATGTATTTGTTGGTTTGTTGGCTTACCATCTGCTGAGGAGGGTCTGGGAGATAGTAATTGGTGTCCTGTCTCTCATTCCTCAGGTGACTGATTTTGGATACTGTTTACACTACAGGTATAGTTGGAGGTCAGCTTTTGATGCAGTTCTGCTTTGCTTTGAGAGCAGGCTGTTTCTATCCTATCAAATAATCCTGACCTGGGACAATGAAATTATATCTCCCAACCCACCTTTGAAACACGTTGCTCCTGGAAGCTCCCGTGGAGCTGCATCCTGCTGTGTCTGTGCCTTGTTACTAACACCTTTTCTGCAGTAACAAACCAACGCTGTGTTCTCTCCTCTGGAAAGCCCCCAGCTCCATGAATTTATGCTAGCAAGGCACTTGTCTAGTATCCCTCAATACTCTGTTCATTGGTTTCCTTCTCTCTGCTTGTTTTCTCTCAGCTGAACATGATAGGAAGCTGCAGTGAGCACAGTCAAGGGATTCCCTAGCAGCACAAGCCTGTTCTTTGTGGGCACCCAGTGCAAGCACAGACTCTTTTGAACACTTTAGGACAAAATCAGCCACCATCCCCAGTAAAACTAAACCTGCAAACAAACCCAGGTGAAGGAACCTGGCAGGATCTGAGGGTTTCAGCAGCACTTGGAGAAAGGGTCGTAACATATTAGGCCTCTGCGAAGACTGTCGTCGAAGTGGCAGGGGAATACGTGTGCAGGGCAGGAAACGGTAATAGCTGTGGAAGGCTGCCACTGCTGTGTGCTTGCAAACATCAGTCCATGCTCCAGTAGTGAATCCTGCTGCTTGCAGAGAACAGCACTCTAGACTAGTGGAACTCGCTCTGCCTTTGGTTTGGATTTCATTTAAATTTTGTGCTAGATGCTCAAAATTTGTTTCTTTTGATGTTAGAATGCAGTACCCAAGCCTTAAGGTGTGTGCCAGCCTTCCTCCTAATTCCCTGATCATAGATCTGTAGTCAGACCCCCTTGACCAAGACTCCCTTCTTCTGTGCAGCGGTGCAAGTTTGGGATTGGCCAGCAGTGCACAGAGAAGGGCTGGAGGAACTGCCCCTTCAGGAGCAGTGGGCTTTGGGGACTACAGCATGCCCATCTTTTTCTCAGCCACAAAAAAGGGGAATAGTCTGGGCTGTTTTGCTCACCTGGTATGGATTAAAAGAAATTCCATTGCCAGCTGTGGTTAGTCAAAACTGTCTGCAAGAAATTTGCTCCTGATGTTTCAGTTGGCTGTGACCATGGTTGCTCCCTGATCAGGGACAGATGATCTCTGAGGCTGAACACCAGGGATTTGTGTGGCCATGGCCTGGTTCAGGTAGAGGGTGTCCTGTGCCACTGAGCCTCCCCAGTGGCTCTTCTCAGAGAGATCCCCAACCATGCAGGGGAGGAAGTGGAGCACTTGTGCTAATTTGATGGGAGTGGTGTTGACCACTTGCTTGTCAGAGGAGTGCATGTCTGTAGTGGGGCACAGGAAATCATAGGTCAGAAGTGTCAGCGGTAGGATAACTCCAAGCTATTTCTGTACTAGTCATGGGGTCCAGTGAGTGGCTGAACCCTCCCCGAGATATGCATGCAGCCTAATGAAAAGCTTAAGTTAAAGATGTGAGTCTTAAAAATAACTGCTCTGATGGGATCCCTTTGACAAACAGGAGCCAGACTGGGGGTGCAGAGGATGCTTCTGCTGTAGATGTAGCGTTCCAGTTTGCGCAAGTATCTCGGTATCTAGTTTTAAGAACAGTGGCTTCTTGTAATGGTTTTAAACTGAAAGAGAGTAGGTTTAGCTTAGATATTAGGAAGAAATTCTTTACTCTGAAGGTGGTGAGACACTGGAACAAGTTGCCCAGAGAAGTTGTGGATGCCCCATCCCTGGAAGTGTTCAAGGACAGGTTGGATGGGGCATTGAGCAACCTGGTCTAGTGGGAGATGTCCCTGCCCATGGCTTGGAACTAGATGATCTTTAAGGTCCCTTCCAACTCTAACCATTGTATGCTTCTATGATTTGGATAATGTGTTGGGTTTTTTTTTAAATTCTGCAGTCTTACCTACTGCTTTTATTTATCCCTGCTCACCCTTTGGATGCAGACCCTGAAAGTCTTCTACAGGCCCAGGAGCATGTTGAGACCTTGACAGTGTTCTTGAGCTTCAGGACTTGTAGCTGTTGGGTGTTGTGCAGTGGTATGTATTGTCCAGTGGTTATATGCTGTTGACCTACTGTGAAAGCAGTTGGTTGCCAACAGCAGGGTGCCAGGCTGAAGGTGGGTGCCGTGGGTGCCCTTTGAGGTGTGACTGCAGATCCAAGGTTGCCCTTAGCACACTGCCCTGGTTGTGGCTCCTCCAGGAGGACTCTGGAGAGCAGGGCTGGGGAGAGATGTCCTGCCACTGCTGTTACCAAGGAAACAGTTGCTGCATTTCACAGCTGCTGAAGGTTTTTTATTCCAGAGTAAAATACTAATTTCCACACTGGAGCTGCATCAAGGTTTGTGGGCACGAGCATGCTGATCTGTTCGGTTGTGCCTGACCTCTTGGCTGAGTTGCAGCTAGATCTTAGATACAAGTTTTCTGATGCTTTGGATCTCTGTCCAGCAGCTTTTTAAATATCTGAGGATGCTGAGATTTCAGGCTGGTTGTAGTACTTTGAGAGGGCATTGGAAACAAGTCTTGGAAGTTCAACCCTTTCTTCTGAGTTCAGCTGGCTGTCGCTACTCTATCTGCCCTTTTTCCAAGAGCCCATTCATTGGCTGTGCATGTTGTGTGTGTACATGGAGGTCCACAATACATTACTCTGGTGAGGAGTAGCAGCAGTGGTCCATGGTAAGAGCTGCAAAAGTTCTTACAGTAAAGATGTAGTTGGGCAGTATCTCACAGTGATACATTATTTTCTTGACCACAAATATTGCAGTCATCAGTGTGAGGAGGTTCTGTCTGCTTTAACTGAGCATGAGAGTGCTGTTGATTGTACTGTGTTTGATTCAAGAGGTCTGGGGATAACCTTCCTTAGGGTCTGGGTATCTTCTGTGACTTGTACTGGGGAAGGTACGCTTGTGGTTGAGCAGCTTGCTACTGACTGGTAATTTTAGGGAAGCCATGGATCTAAGAGCTGAGAAGTCTTCTGGAGCAGGTTCTCACTGGGGCATCTCCTGGTCATTCAGAGACATTGTCTAGTCTGGGGGTCCTTCACTAAGATCACCTCCTAGGGTGAATCTGCAGGCTGTTCTTGCTCGTGTACCTCATTAAGGACCTGTCTACCAGAGGAAAACATGCCGAGCAGTCATGACTTGGCAGAGGGGCAGTTAAAGTTGTCTGGCAACATACGTCAAAGTATCATTTTCAGGAGGAGCACTGTCTCTGTCACTCTGCATGGCTGCAAAAAAAGTGCCCTGTTCCCAGGTTTGTGCGTGGTGCCTCCTGTGTGTGCTGGGGATGCAGATACTAGTGCAGATGTTGTGGAGGTAGCGGGTAGGTAGAAAGCTGGCAAAAAGACCTTCTTCTCTGCTTTCTCACTTGCTAGGGGAGCTGTGCCAAAGGGCTCTGCTGTGTCAATCTGTTGGCAGGGAGCACTGCCCTGTGATCCTCCCACCCCACTGCTGGG
The DNA here is from genome assembly GCA_013398815.1 of Ibidorhyncha struthersii. Classification (NCBI taxonomy): domain Eukaryota; kingdom Metazoa; phylum Chordata; class Aves; order Charadriiformes; family Charadriidae; genus Ibidorhyncha; species Ibidorhyncha struthersii. The sequence goes on along the minus strand of VZSZ01011556.1, from coordinate 42,974 downwards.
ATTTGAATGTGGTGCCTGTAAGTGACAGCAGTGGAGGCCGGCATGGCAGCATGTGCATTACAGAGGGCACCGAGAGTCACAGCATCAGCACTGTGGCTTTCTGCTGCTGTGGCCCTGTGCTCATCCAACTGTCCTCACAAAAGTGTAGTGTGCTGTGGAAGTCTCTTTGCACATCAGCAACTGAATGTGCCTGTGGGAACTCTGGAGGCCTTGGAGGAAGGAAGGAGAGGATGTCTGGTGTAGCTGTGTGTGTTCTGGGGAAGCTCTCTGCTGAAGAGTCTCTGTGTTAGTGTTACTTCCTCCCACGTTTCTGGGAGCTGTATAGGTTCAGTAGTGTGTCTGACACTTTTCAGAGACTGCCAAGCTCTGTTTGCTCTTTCTCTCTCTCTTTAAGGCTAGAGAAATGGGAGGCTTGAGACAAAGTAACTTCAGTTTATTTAGCATCGATGACTATGTGTCTTTGCCTGTCCCTTCTGATGTGATGGGCTAGTTCACAGACTGAAGTTGTTTCAGGGAAAGATTTTTTTCCATCTGAGGATGAATAACCTTGAGAATTGCTGTGACAAATCAAGATTGGTTTGTCATCCATTCTTGTCCCTTGGTTGTAAGGCATCGTGGCTGGTGCTATCTTTGTTCTGGTGGACGAGGTGGTACTAACAGCTCAGCCTCACACAGAGGTGTTGGACTCTGCATGGGCAGTATCATGCAGTTGAAGCTGGGATGTCAGTCCTTTACTAAGAAACTCCAAGAATGGAGGATTCTTTTATTTAAATAGTTTTCTATTTCTTGATTTAGAAGATGAAGTTCCTTTTGCACAAGGGGATGGAGTGTTTCAATACAAGAAGAATGGATATACATAATCACTGTTACAGAAGCTTGAAACAAGAACATTAAAGAAGGATGCATTAAAGGTACTCAGGTAGCCTTGCTGTAGTTCTGCTCCTTTCTTAGCCTTGACAGTTTGAATCAATGAACTTTTATTTTAGTGCAGTTTGAGACCGTGGAGTCTAACAAAATGAAAAAAAAAAAAAAATCCAAGTAAGTATCCTGCTATGTGACATTATCTTGATATCTGCATGATCACTGCTTGGGTTAGGATGGACCTAAGAACGTGAATATGGCTGTACTGTTTTGGTCTAGAACTACCTTAGGCTGGCAGGATGTTTACAGAAAAAGTGTAAGAAGGGCAAGCATGGCCTCCTGGCTCTGAAGGTGAATAGTTTGGGTGCTTCCTTGGCTGGAACCTTTATTTGTAGTGGTGCATTGGGAAAGTCTTTTACAGCTTGAAGTGGTGGCAGAAGAACTCATGGAAAAAATGGTGAAAAAACCTGAATAAGTAGTCCAGGACTAGATTCACAGGAGCAGTCTGGGTAGATGCCAGTCCGTAATGGGTGGACTACTGAGTGCAATATGTAGCCTCTTGCTTCAGCCAGTGTCTTTCCCAGGAGACTGGAAGTGGCTGATGGGAAGTCACACTTTCCTAAGGGTTTTAAGGGAGATTTGAGAAACTGTAGACTAGTAAGCATCAAGCACGTTAGTAGAAGCTAAAGAACAGAGGTAGTGGAGTACATGAATGGGTATGATGTTGGTGTATGGGCCCTGTCATAAAAAGAAGACTTGCCTCTCAGGTGTTTTGGAATACTTGAGGCATAAGAACTGTGAGATCCAGTTGATATACTGCTTGGATTTCCAAAAGGTCTTCAGCAAGGTTTCTCAGAGGAGCTTCTTAAAAAGCGAGACTGTTGTGGAACAAAGGGGAAAGTCCTCATAAGGATAAATATTTTTTTAAATAAATAGCAGGAATACATGGTCAGTTGTCATGGCAAAAGCTCACCAGTGAAGATCTGGAGGGATCTGCACTCAGGTACCTGTTTAGTATAGTCCTAAATAGAAATATTACTTCTTGGAGAAGATTTCCATAGCGCTGAAGAACTCCAGCCCAGGGATTATCTGCTGAGGGACCATTTTTCACACACACTCACACATGCTTACTCTCTGCAGAGCTTTAGCTGCCTAAATTTTTAGGGAGGGTTTGTGATGCTGTGCTGGAGACATGGATGTAGCTTAGATTTGTGTTTCAGGAATGCAAGTTGAATTGTTCAGGCTCTATATTACTTTTTGTTTTTGACTTGAGAATCTGACATGTCTTTTCTTGGCAAAATATTGGTTTGGAGCCCTTGAAACTTTCCAGAGATCAGCACGGGTATTTAAAGTAGGCATATTGTTTCATCCAGTTTCTTTCTGTGAAGTGCCAGATGATATCAGACTTCTTCCTTTTCCTTAAAAAGAGGAACGTTGATACTGAATCCTGGGGAAATCAGCAAGTGTGGTTGAAGGAGTACGTTCCGATCAGACTCTGACAGAAGCCATTGTGTGAGGCGCTCTGGCAGCTGCAGACAAGTGATTGAGCTTACTGTGGCAACGGTCTGAACCAGCTGCAAGTTTTGATGAGCTCTACGGTTGTTTTTCTTTTATATTCATGTCATGTACAGTAGTGCAGGAGCAAGCATTTTATTCTATACCTATGCTCGTGTCCCCAGTGCCTTGGCTGTTCAGGCATGTTTTTGTATAAGTTCTGCCAGCCAGACCTTCTACTATCCTGTCTTAAGAAGCTGGCAGTGGTAGTTCATAGTGCAGTGGAAAGTGAGGAGGAAATAACTGGGAACAGAAAACATGTATTGTTCCAGACACTGGGAAGATAGAGCTCACTCATTAGCACTCCGCAGTTCGACTCTAATCCATGAAATGCGCAGTGCCTGCTCAGGCACCCAGGGCTGAGCTGGCACTGTATGTGTTGCACAGGAGCTCTGGAGGCGTGCAAATCCTCGTGCTGAAATGGGTCACATTTCAGACTCTGCTCTCACAGCTACTTTCGCAGCCAGGGCTGTATGATGACCTTCTTGCAATTTGCAAAAACTGCAGATGTTCACCTCTGCTCTCAGAAATGAGAAGCTGAAAACTGAAAGGGTCGAATGGTGAATCCACAGTTTACATTGGTGACCCTGCCTCTAAGGTGGTTGCTGTTGCCTCTTGGCAGTCTTCTTACTTGCATTTTGCCTGTGCAAGGATCCAGCCAATTATTGGGGAGGCTCTGAGTGTTTAGAAGGGGACGACAACATCATAACATCTGCTAGAGGGCTCATGGAGATGCGAGAGTGAGTGCCACTGCGCCTTCTCTTCTCCAATCTCTGTGTGCACAAACAGAATGTATTTAAACTTATGTTTGGGTGGGCTTGGATTGGTGGCAGGGCTCAGGGGCTTCTGGTTCTCTCACGGTGTGGCTGTTCGTCCTGGGAAGTGCTGGCTGCTCACTCCCCTGCTCTTGAGGAGTACTCGCTGGCATGTGGAAGCTCATTGTGATTCAGGGGAAGTAGCTGAAACTTTTCTTCTAGAAAAGTAGGTCGGGGAAATCTGCCTGTCAGGAATGTCTGGAGGGAGAAAAGGGGAGTTGATGAAAGCGATAAGAGCCCGACACAAGCCACCTCCATCTGTTTTTATTGAAAAGATTTGTGGTGTGAATGTAAATCACATAGGCTTCTGTAAAAACACGAGTTCCTTCTAGAGTGACATCTGGCGACCTGAGGTACAAGTCCAAAGTGAGATCTTTGGGTCTGACTTCTCTGTGATCTTAGGCATCTCACTTTCCCTTTCTGTGCCCTGCCTTCTCATCCAAAACAGGGAGCAGTGCTGGGCGGCATTGAGGAGGTGTGATGGAATGACCAGAAGCTTTGCTAAGTTGTGCAGTAGGATGGGAGAATGAAGTGATTCATCCAAGCTCTAGTGATCCATTATAGTAGCAAAAACAAAGAGATGAGTGCAAACAGCTGTGTCTTGGCTAGTTGCTTTTTATCTGGAGGGTAAGAGCTGGGGAGGATGGCGTGTGTGTGGAAGGACTGCTGTTGCTTGTCTTCCACTACAGCATTGGAAGGGAAATTTGGTCAGCCAAAGAAACGCTGGGTCTGGTTCAGACCAGGCTCAATGGGAGCTGAGCATTACTGTCCAACCTCTGGCAACTTGGCTGGCTTGAGTAGCGCCTGTTTGCACCCCTCATTCTCCCAGCTGGAGTGTTTTGAGCCTGCTCCAAATGGGTCTCTTTCCTCTTACCTGAGAGGTCTTCAAAGATGTGCAGTGGCTGCTGCAGGACTCCTGTCAGATGAGTGCTCTGGTGGGAGGAACTTTTGCCACTGCACTCTGATCTGCCTTCCCTCACCAATGGCACATCCCAGGCCAGCCTGCAGTGGGAGTGGTTCACAGCAAGTTGGCCTTCCTTCCCATATCCGTCTTGTTTTCGTGGCTGTGTGTCACGTGCTTGAGACAGAGCAGCGCCTGGTACAGGGTCTTTAAACATACATTGCTCACAGTCTGGTAAAGGCAGGCAAAGAGCAGAGCTCGGATGTGAGCACAGTTGCATTTGCATGGGCTGTATTTCTGCGTTGCTACGCAGAGCAGCAGCTTGCAGGATGCGCCTGTTTGAGCTTGCTACAGCAGGACGTGAAGTGTGGACATGGACGAGGAGGTGCTTATCCTGTGGCACTGGCTGGCACGGTGACTTGCAGCCTGCAGAAGACATTGGGAAGTGTGGCATCGTAGCTTTTGTGTATCTGAGACTTTGCTACATTGGAGACACACTTTTTAACAGCCTTCTGAACTTGCAGGGTATGGACTGACAAGACTTGGACAGCGGCAGTGTCCTGCTATAAGATTGTACTGTACCCAGGGCTCCTGTTTGACCACAGTACGGTAGAACAATAATGCTTTCCTTTCAATAATGACTGTACTTATAATAGTGTGTGCATAAGGCTGGATGGAGGAGAAACCTTGTGAACAACAGCAGCGTCTTCTGTTGTAGTATGTAGACCTATTCTTGCATTGCTGAGGGCAATCAGCATTTAGGTAGGTCTAACCTGTCTCTTCCTCTTTGCAAATGTACATAGCTGGTAGCCAAGTGGGTGCTGAGTTTTCTAGCTGCCTCAGATGTGAAAGAAATTTATTCATTGTTGCTGCTTCCAGTCGGTGCTGGTCTGCTTCCAAAATGGGAAAAGCCAGTTTGGTTTATGTTAGTGAGGCAGGTCAGGTTTTCATGAACATTGATAGCTTTATGCTGTTCTCTGTGTATAGAACTGATTTTTAGGTGGTGTGAGCAAGAGTTTCTCATGCTGCCAGTAACTAGTCTTTTAATATGGGAGTAATACGTGCCAAGAAGACAACCTCAGTCTCCTGCTCTGCCAGTGCTTTGTGACTGAAGTCCAACTCTAGATCAAAAGCACTAAATGTTGGTGTCTTAAAATGCCAGACTCAGCTGGGGGCATAAATTTCAAGATGGAAGTGTGTCACCAGTTCATATCGTAAAAACATTTCCCAGGGAGAAGGGTTTGCTTCAGAAAACTCACTAGGACCTATGCTAAAAAAATTGGGCAACAAAGAGAATTTTGTTTAGGTACAATGAGATCAGTGCGTCTTCATGTTAATTACTTTTGGCAACGTGCACTCATCTGTGACTTCTGCCAGTGCAAATGCAATGGACCTCAAGCCTCTTTGACAGAGTTCAAGGTCTGTATGCTGCTGATAGGAACCCTCAGAGGCTTGGGTGATAGTTGGATCCCTTGTCCCTTTTGGTGGTGAGCAAAGAAACATGCAAGGCTGTCAGACAACATAAACTTCCTTTCTTCAAAACAGGTCAGAGTTGGAGTACCAAATGCTAGTAGTGATGTTACTGCTAGCAGACTTCCTGGGGTTCTGCTGCAGCCTTGCTTCTGGTTTCTTTCATTCTGGAGCACCTCAGCTACGTGGAAAAATCTTTATGTACCTTCTCACAGAAGCAGGTTGAAGTCAGTAATCCATCTCTGGAAAATCCTTTACCGCTTACCTAGAGCATGGCTGTTGACAGCAGCATGAGCTTAGGATGATCACCAATGTAAAGTGTACCCAATCACATGTGAACTCGCTACAGTCCTGGAGCCCTATAAAAATTATAGGGTTATTCAGTGTATTTGTTTCTAGCTTTCTTTTTTAAAAGTGAGAGAGTGACTCACTTCATGTTTACTAGATTGAAAATTCACAAATAATTAATCTGCTTTTGTGTGGAAATGAAAGTTCAGTTAAAATCTCCAAAGTCAGTCCCTTAAAATTAGCTCACTAAAACTACTTTAGATGTACTGGATTATAAGAACATTAATCTAAACATGTTTTGTATAGAAAGCCCAGTTAATTGGATAGAAGATTATTATTCCTTAGTAGTCAGAAACTAATGGATTCCGTTCAATGCCTGCCAAAAGTCTGGAGCTAGCAGATCTTATCATATACACTCTCCCCTTTTATTTGGAGGTTCAAAGAGGAAAATCAGCTTTCTGCTTTTTCAAGCTTCCAGTTGGGTTTCTCAACTCCGCAACCTGTCAACAGACCAAAGTGTTTCATTTCTGTGTGCAGAGGTATTCTCTCTGTGTACCCAGGGCAGGAAACGGCTGTCAAGGCTGGGGCTAGCACTCAGTTTGCTCAGGTTCCAAATGTCAGTCTGCTGAGTTCCTTGTGCTCACTTTGAGTTCTATAAAGCTATGAAGCATTTTTTTCCTGGAAATTTTTTTTTAAGTTCATGGAAAATAGTTTTTATTAGCTGTATTGTAGGTTGGTTGTTAAAATTTCAATGTGCTTTTTAAGTGTGTTTCTCTTTTCTAAAAGATTTGAATAGAATATCTCAACTTTTGTGTCTGCTCAAAGAAGTGCTGAGTTGGCTTTTATCTGCATATCTGCTTTGGAGGAATGCTGTTACAGAGGAGATTAAATAGAAGAGGTTTTTGCAAACATTCTTGCTGCACTGAGGCTGAAGTGTAATGAAATCTGAAGGCAGACCCAGGATTACTGAAGGACGGAGGTTCTCAGCCCAGAACAACCACTGTTGTGTGATCCCCAGAAAGCACACCCACCTGAAAAGTTAGTTGTGCATCTGTGACTGATGAATCTGGCCTGGGATCTGGGCAGGACTGTGTACTTTGTTAGCAAGGTCCAATTGTAAAATCCTGGCCTGGAAGGCTGTGCCCTCTGAACTTGCAGGTCCTGGGAAGGTGATTTTCAAGGGCAGGTGCTGTGCTCGCAGGACTTGCTGTCTGACTTCCATTCATTCTTGGCTTCCCCAGAAGTTGCAATTTTTTTCCTACAGTGGTCCTGCTCTTCCAAGATGCTCTTGCCTCTTCTTCTGATGTGAACCTTCTTCCTTCCTTTGATTGTGCTGTTTGTTTGTTCCCATCCTGTCCTTGCTGTCACCTTTTATCTCCTCTGATGACACAGGCCATAGATGGATGCTGCCGAGAAGCCCCTTTGACACTGAGTGTGAGTTGGATCACTTGGGATACATGAAATAATTAGGTACGATTGTGTGCAGATGAAACAAAACAAGTTTCAGAAAAAGCTCACAAAACCCCTGCACTGAACAAGGCTGACTTCTACACACGGAATATTCACTTTTGACTAGGGTCAAATGCTAAATCAGCTTGTGCCTTTTGACAGGGCTGGAGGGTTAGTTGCTTCTCACCAGGTACATTTTGTCCCACAGTTAAGACATGCCTTGGCCCTGTGCTGCACATGCTTTGGCTGTTGCAATGTGAAGGATGGCAGGGTTGTGTATATTCTTGGTGAGGCCAGGAGTAACTTCAGTGGGGTCCAGTTTCGACTGACCTGTGCATGCTTCTCTAATTACATGGTAATTTTAAGCAGGGATTATTCTTATAAAACTGTATTTAAATTTGCCAATGCAATTTTAGTGCATGTTAAAAACCTGAACTAGTGCAGGCTTGGAATGTACCCTTCATCAGGTTGAAGCCAGTTGTAGATAGCATGCAATGGGTGCAGCTGAACCTGCTGTGGCAGTTTGTAATCGCACTGTTCAGCCTTACGTGTGTGTTGACAGAGAAGTTCTAGAAAGCAGTGCCTTAGTTGCTTGTGGACCCCAGTAAGTGCCTCTGCCTTTCCACTCAAATGCACTGCAGTGATTTCCGCTCTGGTTGAGTAGCGATGTGCTTTAGCCTTTCTAAAGCAAAAGCCTCCTCCATCAATGGCTGATGCCTTGAAAGGAACACCTCCAGACCTTCTTCCTTGTTTCAGGGTACAAATCTGTTTTAATTCTCCCTGTTGCTAGTTCAGTTCCTGGGCTGTCTTTCCCCCTTGTACAAAGCAGGGTTGGCTGCACTCCAGGTCTGTAGAGACCCACATTGTTCTGTGTGGAATTGCTCATCACAACTGGTTATTCCTTTTAAACAAGAATCTTTAGGTGTAGGTGACATCAGAGGACCTTGGTGGTATTTGCTTCTACGGACAGAACCAAACTGTACTCATGTTCCCTCAATGTGTCAATGTACTTGATATTGGAGCCAGCCCCAGTGATACTGCAAAATGGTTCTTCCAGACAGCATTGCCAGGGTTGCAGTGGATCAGAGGTTCACTTAAGACTGGGTGGGAATTCTGTGTGTTGTGACATGGCTCTGGAGCATGCTGTGTTGGCTATGAGCGCTTGTTGATGGGAAGCTGATGGGGCCTAGCTTGTTTTATCTACTGTAGGACACACTGGGCTGAATACAGGAATCCTGGAGATGCTGGGCTGCTGCTCTAGTGCAGGTGTTGGGTGTAAGCACACTGCATCTGCAGTGACAGTGGTAGAACTGCTTCTCCTGTGTCAGGTTGGTCCAGAGAGCAGCTCAGCGTCTCCCGCCCAGCAAGCAGGTAGGACTGCTGCTGTTGGGCTGGGCATCCCTGGCCCTGCCACTGCTGGAGATAAGGCTTGTGTTTATGAGGCTAGGTGTTCTGAGCATGTCGGATGGTCTGTGCAGCTTCCAGGATTTTGGATAGTTGCTGAGTCTTCAGGTACTGTGGACCTGTGTCTCCCCCTCACTTCAGCCTCTGTGTCTCCATCCCCTCCACCACATCTGGGCTGATCCTGCCGTGTGCCACTTACAATAAGGAGCAATGGTGATGCTCTGATGTAGAATCTTTGTAGATGATTGATCTTTTATAACTTACATGAGGGAAGAGTAGGGCGATTGCACCCAGTGAAACGTGCTAATAAAAGACCCTGTGCTTTTGTACCTGGGTAGCAGTGCTCTTCAGCATTCCTGGGGAAACAGCTTCCTCTGCCTCTTCGCCATACACGATTATCTCAAGGAAGGGATTTACCTCTCCTTTGAACTAGCAGCCTATTTATAGCTGCAAACTGAGCACCGGTGAATATAACATGCTACTAATGAGCTGATGAATGCTTTTGGAGCCTTGGCTTCTCTGGGCTTGTATTTTGTTCTTGTTTTGTTTCTGCATATTGCTGTTCATGCCCTTGATAATCTGACTTGCTTTCATCTTTTAGATGCTTGCTTCTTGGCCCTGGGAACTGAAGACTGTGTGATCTAGCCAGGCTGCCCCTCCCTTTGGGCATTAGGATGGGTTGTCTGATGCCTTCACAGCATTGCTGTTAAGGAACTGCTAGATATTTCTGAACTAGGTTTTTCCTTTGAGTGGTATGCTATTGGTAAATCCAGATCCTGGGCCTTTAGTTAAGCTTGTTCCCCTGGTGCTGCTGTCCCTTGACTTTTGTCCTTCTCTTAAAAATTGTAACTGGCTAGAATTTCAGAGCCACTTGCAGTCTTATTACTTGCCCTTCCTAACCACTTCATCCATGTTAGATAGTCAGATTCAGAGGTGTTCCCTCATGGCTGTTTTCAAAACTTTTCAGTATTATTCTGGGCTTGAACTAGCTTTTATTTCTTTTGTAGGCTTCTTTTACAGTTTGATCAGTGACCCAAAAAAGCCACATTTTTGTCTCTTCTGCTTCAGTTGGCTGTTGCAGAGCTGCCTGTGGGCCAGCTCCAAGGTATGTGCACTGGCATACATTTTTCTAACAGACCATGTAGAAGAGCTGGGGATGACTTATTTCAGAAATGTTTAACAACCTCCTCTATAAAACTCGGGATACTTAGAAAGAAAACAAGGACACTGCATCTGAACATACAGGTTTGGCTTGGCCAACATGTGCCCAGATAATGGGCATAAAGAAGAGCCTCTGTTGCACCAGGTGGCTTTGCTATCATGCAGGAAATCCTTCACTTCAGCCACAGATTCCCACAGGTTGGTGGGAAGGATTGTATGATAAACCACTGGTCCCTATATTTCCCATGTTCTCCAATAGGCGCCCTGATGCTCCAGTGAGTACTACAAAAATGTGTTTTAAAGAGAGTAAGTGGTTGGTAGGGTGTTGAGTTTTTCATGTATGTTACAAATTCAAATTGCCTTAGCCAGGGTGTCTTTGGGTGGCTGCATGTGCCTGGTGTGGCTGCAATACAGGATGCAGTGAGGGACCACACCAAGTTATTCACGGACCCTTTTGCTAGACAAAAGTTCTGTCATGGTAGCTCTTGGGTCTGCTTGCAGCTTGCTGAGGTGCTGAATGGGCACAGTGATCCTTGGAAAGAATGTCCTGTTCCACTGGGACAGCAGCTGGAAGTGAGCAGCTCTAGGTGCATTGGTTGTCATCTGCTTAGTCTGTGTGCTGCTTGCTGGAGCCCCCAGGGCCCTGTCAGCTTGTGAGTAACTGTGTGACGCTGCTGAGCCCAAGCTGCAGTGCCTCTGAGAGCAGGGGCTGTGCCTGCCGGGAAGCCTGGCAGCCTACTGGGAAATATTGTGGTGCCAGTGAGCATGAATGGCTGCAGGCAGCAGCTGCCTGCGTGCTTTGCTTGGAGAGGTCCTCAAGGGGAAACTGTCTTTGCTCTGGCCTGCTGGAGCTGAGGCTGCTCCCTGGACACGGCTCTACTTTTGCAGAGTAGCCGGTCCATGCTTCTTGATGCCTGCTCCCAGAGAGCCTGATGTTACAGAGATGGACCTGAGCATAAAGCACTGCTGGGGCTTTCTGGTAAATACCACGATACCCTTCAGCTGGGGACCTAGCGTGAGCCGTAGCAATGTGTATAGCCTTCTCAATTCCACTCCAGCTGCATGGGTTGTGTGACATCTCTGCCTCAGAAAAGCATGTGTGTTTGGGTAGAAACATCCCAGCGGCTTTGGATTGCAGTGGTGTGACAAGATGGATGTCTCTGCCAGAAGGGGCTCTTTCTGAAGCTGACTGACAGGGAAAAGCAGTGCATGCTAGAGTGTTTGCAGGCATCTCTAAAAGGAAAGCTAAAAGGAAAGCTGCTCTGTAGCACTAGGTAAGCTGTAGCTCCTTGCCATGGGGTGTGAGATAGCTCTGGTACATCTGTGACATTGACAGGTTGGAGTGGATAAAAGGGTCTTTCTAAGCAGATCTTGGGGTTTCCATTCCACCCTCTGGTCTTGCTTTTCACACTGAATGCACAGAGTTATTGTTCTGTGATTTTAAAAGCTGTCCTTTCATAGCTCCCCCACTTTTCAGACAAGGACCCTTGTGTCTGTCGTGTGTGGTCAGCACAGTGGCCTCACTGGTCTAGATCAGTGGGTTAAGAGACCTATGTATCAGAGAGGTTAAAAACCTGTTGGGAAACTCCATGCAGAAAATTTAACCTCACTTTTAGTCAGCCTTTTGCTTTTACCTGGGAAGTAGTTCACAGAGACCCAGAGATCTAGGGTGGTGGTTGAAAAAGCAGTGCTTTCAGCAGCACTGCACTATGATGGTACAGGTGGGTACAAAATTACAAACTGGTTAAAAGGAAAAGATTTAAAGAAAAACTAGTGGGGAAAGTTGTGAACAGAGGCTGAATATGTCTGAAAAGACAGCACAGGAACTTTGTTAAAATAGCAGTGTTCCAGCTTGTGCAGACCCTGGGGACGATAATACAAAGCCGTGATGCTTCAGTAGGACGTTTTGCTGTTGCTGACTTTTTCTAGCACAGAGCAGCATGACCAGACTGTAAAATGACATTATGAGGTGCCAGGTTTGTATCTGACTTGAATCAGATTAAATGTTAGCAGGAAAAGAATTTTGTTGGGAAACATGCAGTTCCCAAGAGTATTTTAGTCTTTCCTCTTAGCTTTTGAACCTGTTGGACCGCTTCATTTAGTATTTACGGACGAGTAGGAGGAGAGAAGTTTAAAAACTACATCACTGGGTATAAAGAGGGTACAGGGAAGCCTCATGAGCAGCAAAATGTGTCAGTTCAAATTTCGAAGCCGTAGTCCCATCAGAGTGGAGAGCTGGACGTTCTTTGCCTTGTCATTGGTACCTGTTCCTTGCGTTTTGCCCTTGTGTGGTTATATTGCCTATTTGGGCAGGCTGGAGGCTTGTGGAGCAGAGCTGTACTGTGTGAGGGAGGCATTTAGTGCAGCTTTACAGGCAGGCATGAAGGTGTGCTAAAGCAGTAGCAACCTGGCTGGTAGTTGTGCTGGTTCCAGAGCTGTGCCAGTGCCATCAGAGATGGAGCAGCTCTTCCCTAGAGTCGCTTGGCTCGGAAAGAATGTGTTTAATAGCACAGAGGAAAGCTGGATGTGCAGAAGGCTGTAGCTTGCCTCGGTGAGCAGTGGTACCTGCCTTAACTCTCTGTACTGGTAGGTTCAGTCCCTGCTAGTTCAGACACTCTACTGGGCAAAGCTCTATATTGAATTCTGTCTGGAGAGAGGACACTTGCTAGGAAGGAGGGGTAGTAATAGCTCTGCCAATGCTGTCAGGCTATGGTGGTCTGTTTTGTGTTGTCCAGGTTCTGCGCTGGCTGCATACACAGGCAGCGGTCATCCTGCTTCGGAGTTTGTGGTGCTGGGTAGGCCTGGTGCCACAGTAGCAGCTGCTTTTTCCTCCCACAGTGGGACTAGCCGCATTGGCAGGAATGACTCCTGACATCAGGGTCAGAAGGATGCATGTCTTGAGTGTGATTTGCTCTCCAGGCTGGCAAAGCATGTAGGAGCTCTCGGTCCACAGGAAGGATGGGTCAGGAGGTGACATTTCCCAGGAGGAAGCAGTCCTCAGGTCAGGAGGTGGCATTCAGGTTATATATTGACTTTAGCTGCCTCTTTGTCTGCTGTGTACAGTGTCCCACACTGAGCCATCCTGGAAATAAGCCCAGCAAGCACTTGTGTCCTAGACACAAGTCCACAACACAAGCAGCTAGTAGGCCAGAGTGGTCCACTTCTTTTCAAGGCTGTCTGTATTGCTGAGTCCAAAACTGTGGAGCTGTCTGTAGCTATGGAGCCTGCAAAGGACAGTTGTACACAGACAAATCTGCCAGGGAATAGGGAAGCAGTGTTTCATCATAGAGGCTTATCTTTGACTTGCCTCCACTATTGCATTTCATTGGTTTGAGAAAGCAGCATTTGTCTTGTTTATAAGTGATTTGCTTGGAGAGATGCTGGCCAGTGATGAGGCATGTCCAAACCTCAGAGGATGGCTCAGCAGCCTCTTCTTGCGTGACTCCCTGTGTTTAGGGCTGGTGTACACTCAATAATGCATCTTGGCTGATCTCTTTTAACAAGGATGCTTCAAAAACACAACCTGTTAAAACCCTGTGAAGGAAACATAGTAGCTGGTCCAAGAACTGTTTTGGCTACAGTTTGCTACAGCTATCAGATACCAGTTTTGAAAGGCCTGGGGAAGAGAATGATTTTGCACATCATCTTAGGTATTTAGAAAGATTTTTATATTCTCCTAGATCTCTTCTGTAGTGCTGAGTGGATCTCACGTCTTCCAGACAAAATCAGTGAATCCATTACCTGGTTGTGCTCAATCCCCCCTGGCACCTGGCTGCTTTGACACAGGTAGCAGGCAGCTCTCATAGCTGTTGCTGGTGATCACCAGTAGCTACTGTTGCTGGCTGAGACATGCATACAGTTGTCCCTTCTCTGAGCCTCCTTATCTCATAGGTGCATTTGACCCAGCCTCGTGTGTCTGCTGTGCCTTGTCCTAACTGTTGTATCTCTTTGGGGTGTGACCTGCTCTTTCCCGTGCATCTGTTGTGAGTGGCTGTGCCATCTCTGTGGTATTGCAATACTGTGAAATATATATCTGAACACAGAGGAGTGCTAAGAGCTTGTGATGGGAGAGCAGACTGTTCCGAGGAGGCCTCTGGGTGGCAGTCAGAGCTACTGGGCAGACCCATGCATGGTTCCTGCAGTGGGAAAGCCACTTCTGAGTGCGTTTAATAGAGCATCTGGCTGCAGCAAGCTCAAAGGCAAGTCACTGACCAAACCAGAGCTGTTCTGAGATCATCTGCCCAGAGATTAAAGAGTTAAGCACTCTTCCAAGGGCCGATTGGAGCAGGGCATGCCTGATAAATGTACCTACACAGTGAGATGGTGAGGTTTAATGCAGTTAAATTGACTGCTCAGTCAGATGAGAACAGGGGGGACTTGTGGGGTGGGCTTTCTCTCCTGTGAGGATAGGAAAAATGAAAAAATGAGGTGCTCCAATTCAATACAGTGGTGCTGAGGTCCCGTTTAATGTGTTGCAGTGGCAGGACCTGCACTGGCCTCTTTGAAAAGAGGCTGCAGCCTGTCTTGAATGGCCATCCCAGGGGGCATGTGCTAACCAGGACACAAGGCTGTGAGGAGGACTCCAGGCAGCTGCAAGCAGCCAGCCATGAAGACAAGGAAAGGTGGATGTATCTACTTGCAGGACACTGTTTTCTTCAATTTGCCTCCCATCTGTCCTGACTGAGGATGCCATCTTGCTCTTGATAATGTATAGCATGCTGACACTGGCATTCTTTGCTGTTCTCAGCATGCCTTTGCCCTCTGTCCTCCCACATAATGTGGCCAACTTGCTGCCCACTTGAACCCCTTCTCCACATGGACTTTAAGTTCCTTTGCTGTTATAACCCTCAGAGAATGTCAGCTGATTCTCCAGAGTGTCTGAGCCTTGGCCTTGGGTTTGGTCTGTCTGGAGTCACTTGGAAGGAGGCAGGATGATGGAATGGACCATGAATAGTCTCATGGAAAAACAGGCTGGATTTCCTAAGGCAGGCAGAGCTATAAGCTGTGAAATAATTTAAAGGAAATGAAGGTATGTAGCAACCTGGGGAGTTTTGTCTTCCTGTCCCTTGTGCTTTGGGATTTCCTTTGGGAAAGTCACTTGGGAATTGGGATGAGTCAAACCTACTGCAGTTTGCAGTAACAGAAGTCTGCTCTGGATCCAGCAGCAGAGCAGACGTGTGCTATTGGTAGCAAACTGCTGTCAGTCGGGATGCTGGGGAGCCAAAATGCCTCTTTTGTGGCAAAGAAAGGATTGCTGGTCAGCACCAGGGCTCTTGTGCAGCACACCACCTTCCATAGCTCAGCTGGGAGACCTGATACACAGCACACATTTGGTGGCCCTGGCTCTAACTCTTGCCTTGGGGACCCCAGGAAGGTGCTGTCATGGCCTTTGGCCTCTGCATCTTACTGTGTTATACCACTTCAGCGCAGCTTGCTTTACTTACCCTTTCCAGGCTGCAGCAGTTGCAGTTGCTGGAGGGCAGAGAGGCAGGAGTGTGCTAACAAGCCTTGCGTGCTCTGTCACACTTTCCCTTGGGAAGGCTCTCAAAGCAGGCTGATGTCGGCTTTCATCCCAGTTCATCTTAAAGCATGTAATTGGCCCACCTACCTATCCTGATGCCTGAGCTGCAGAGGATGAAAAGAACCTGCTGTTGTCCCAGTTCATCGCTCTTGTTTGCTGGCAACAGGGACTTGGCTTCTGAAAGTGGAGTAGGTCTCTCCTCCCCTCTGTGTGCATCAGTGGCGTCTCATGCATACATATCATGGCTCAGGGAGTATCTTGACTTCAAAAAGCTGTGGCTGAGAGCACATCCCAGCCAGTATCTCACTGCTCGCACCCCATTTGTGTGCCCTTCCCTTGGCACCTGCTTTGGCCACTGTCAGAGGTGGGCTGTAGGGCTGGACACCCCCCTTATCAGCGGGGTTAAGGCTGCTTTTGCAAACTGCTCTACGAGACCGGGCGAGCTGCAGGGCAACCCCATCGCCCGGGTGGTCTGTTCCTGGCTGACTGCCTTCTGCCCTCTAGTGGGAAGCTGCGCAGGAAATAAGTGCTGCACAGTAGTTGAGCAGGGGTGCAGGAGTGTCCTGTACCTTGTGAGCCCCACTGAACATCTGGCACCTCTCCAGAAGCCCAGTCTCAGAGGTGGATATCACCTTGAAAGGCAAACCTGAGCTATCAAAGTCAGGAAAAATATCGAGGAGCTGCTAAACTGCTGCTATTGAAAGCTTAGCCCACGACTGTGCATCTAATAAGGCTGGTAGTGTTGACAAGGATGCGTGGAGGGCCACTGCAGGGAAAAGTGGATGTACTCTAACATTTGTAGGTGGCATGGAAGCTACAGGCAAAACCCAGGGAGCCTGGCTGCTGCCAGGTGAAGAAATCAGTGCAAATGTTTGGGAAAATAATCCTGCCCAGAGAATAAGCTGCCCCTCACCAGTGGTCAATAAGCCAAAAACTGAGCAGCCCAGGGTGCCGGCAGAAAAAATGTACCATGTCTGCTCAAAAGGAGTGTGAGACCTGCTATTAAGGTTTTAAATCCCATTAGTGGCCAGATGTACTGTTCAAAGTGCTCTTGTTGCTGCCTTGCTTTACACTCGAGCCTTCACCTTCCATATGTGATCCCCATAGAAGTGTTCCTCAGCATCTCTGCCTCTTCAGTGCTTGTGTCCTGTGCAAAAAGAGACTCCTGAGGTTCCTTGTTTACACAGAGCTCAAGATGCTTCTCTGCCAGGCACCTTTACCAGTTTGTGAATAAGTTCTAGGTAGTCGTGCAGCTCCAGTTTTGCAGGGTGCTTCTAAAGCTGCTGCTCCCCTACTGTGTACGGTGTACCCCCAAATTTTTTTGCTGAGGCCATAGGTAGATCAAAATTGTTTTCTCCTTACTAGTTGCTCTCAGGCTTACAAGCAAAGCACTGGCTCTAACCCGCTCTTCCTGTACTGTACCCAGTTTTCCTTCCCCCTCTACCAGCCTTAGGAACTGTACCTCTAGTTTGTATTCCCCTGGCATCAGGGGCTTTAGAGATGTGTGGCATTCACTGAAACATTGGCCTCAAAATGCAGCAGTAAAAGCAGCCACTGTGCGTGTCATTGGTGAGCAGCAGTCACCTGTTGGGACAGGAGGTTGGATGAATTTGTAAACAGCAGCCGGAGCCAGTGCTTTGCTGCTGGCACTGAATTTCACAAAATGCATGTGTTACAGGAACTTTGATTTTCAAGATGAACTCACAGCCGAGGTTGGTGACAGTGTTATAAGCGTCAGATCAAAACCTCCAAATTTAACCAGAGAGGAAGAAAACAGCTGGGAAGCTGCAACCTGGAGCAGAAAAAAAAAAAAAAAAGGAAAAAATGTGCCTAGAATGATGCTTTGGGGTGTTTTCAAAGTTATGACTTCAGTGTCTAAGAACATACTCTAGAAAACTGCATACTCTAGAAAATTTCACCTTTGAGGTTTTAATACTATCAGACAGTTAACTCTGTGAGTTCCTGGGCTTGCTCCTGTCTCTCTTTTTCCTACCCCTACTCCCAACCCCCCAGTCTTATTTTGATATAATTGCTTGCAGTTCAGAATCCCAACTTCAAAAGTCAGTGCTTGCTTAGCTAAGGTGAGTGGGAGTGTGTATCTGTGTGCCTGTGTGTCTGTGTGCATATGTATCAGTACACACATGTGCGTGCTCTCTAGCCGGAGGCGGTGCTCTCGGGATGCATGTGTTCATGTGTATGTGCGTGTGCTCCTTTTCGTTACCATCATCTTAACTGGGGGTGGTGGCAGTGATGGGTGTGTGAATGTGTCTATGTGTACATATACTCCTGTTTGTTACCTCCTCAGCCAGCACAGAGGAATGAGTGAAAAGTAGGAGCTGCTTTATTTTGTTGCATGTTTAAAAAGCAGTGATCAGGCAAAGGGATTTTTGGCTGACTGACCATTGCAGTTAGTGATGGAAAGAAGGCGGCATTTTTGAAGATAATACCAGGAAATGGTGAGTACCTCTCATCAGTAAATGACCAGTAGTGAAGTGTAGGATTACTGGAGTTCCAAGAGGCTGTCATACTGTCCTGTTGGAGCTCATTTTCCTTGTTGCTGTCAGTCACTGTTGCTGTCAGAGTGTTACACAGTCATGTTCACCAGAACTGGATATAGAGGAAGTCCTTGCAGTAGTTCCACAGTTTAAGAGCAGTTCCTACTTATTCTGTTTAATTATACGAGCAAGTAGATCCAGATTTATTACTTACCTACCCAAAAGTTCAGTGACTTGTGGGGATCACACAGTGATCAGTTCTGGGCAAGACCATGGGGCAGTTGCTGTGGGGTTTGGCTGTTCAGAGAGGCATACTGTTCCGACCACTGTGGATCGATCCCGTCCTACAGAGATCTGCAGGGATTAGTGTGAGACCCACTGCTGTCCAGTACTGGCACTAAACACCTAGCGTTAACACAAATCTGGGTGATGCAGGGATTGGTTAAATAACAGATCAAAAGAGGGTCATCAGGGACAGCCAAGCTGCTCGGGAGCATGCTTTTAAAAATTGTGTGCTCTTGTGCTGCAAATAAGTACATTTAGACTCCAGAATGTGTGCTAATCCCTGTGAGAAGGGCAGTGGTATTTTAGAAAGCACCGTTTTGAGAAGGGGTTGGAGTTGCAGGGTACAAGCTATACCTGACCTAGTGACATCTTTGAGTGCTGCAGGGGGGGAAGAGCAAAGAGTGGAAGGGGGTAACCACCTTCCTGTATGTGGTATGGGAAGGACCAAGGGCAGAGTACAGGCTCTCCCACTGTGTAAAAGAGATCTTGAAAAATGGAGAGGGGTAGAGAGAGAAGAAAGAAGCTTGAAAGTGCCTTATCAGACATAAAAGCGCTGCCAAGTGGGCAGAGCTGATCAGTATGCATGTACTATTCCCCGAGGGAAAATACCAGGTACTGACAGGACTCCTGAGTGCCTCAGAGAGGAGCATGAAGAGCTAATGAGTGGATTAGTTTGGATAAGGAGCATGTTTTTACAGTGAGAACAACTGCCAGGTAGAATTATAATCTTTCAACATCCTCAAATTAAGACTGGATATCCTTATGGAAGTTTTAATCTTTTGGGGATAACTTTTCCGTGCAGGTAACTATCACAACTGGATCAGTGCTGTATGGAAAATTTGAGTAGATGTTCTGTCCTTGTCTTACACATTCAAGCCTCATTCCTCTCTGTGGCTTGTCTAAGGACTAGGGACAGCCAAAGTTAGCACTGGTTAGTGATGGTGTTAGCTAAACTTAGTCTCTTTGCAAGCTTTTCCTTAGTCCATCTGGTGTAGTTGCTGTACCCAATCTTCCTGGCTAGCACTCAGTCCTGCCCTCCCTGCCCTGGAAGTGGCCTCTCTGTCTTTCACCATGCTCCCTGCATCTCACTCCTAACCTCACCTAAGTATTTCTGGGGAGCAAGAAGCCTGCCCTAGATGATAAGATTTCTCCCTTCCTACAAGCAGAGGCTCAGAGGGGAAGGGTGAACAGACATAGGATCACTGATTCCAGCACTGGTGTGCATGGGGTACGAGGGCTTAGGGGGCTGTAGCCCTGAGCTTTGTCTGAAGTAATCCAGGCCATCTGGCAAAGAGGTGGGCAGAGCTCGCCTGCACTCCCAGCTTCCTGACTTCTGGTCTCCACCATGCCCTGCTATCCAAACACAAAGGACAAAGCAGCAGGGTTGTAGTCACAGTCCAGCAAACATTCTGCACAAGCTAAATCATTTTAGCAGGGAGGGCAGGAACGTGGTAGGAGGTAAGTGCTTGCTAAGCCCTAAACCCATCCTGCAGTATGGCTGTCTATCCTTCCCTTTCCAGTATCGTTCTCCCTCTGGGCTGTTCTACACTGTTGCGGTACCGTAGCAAGAACAGTTTTTTTTTCCTTCTGGGTGGGGAAAAAAAAAAAGTAGGAGGGAATAGATTTGGCCCTCAGAGAGCAAGCACAGTGTGTCAGACAGAAAGGTATTTTGTAGTAGCCCATCTGTTCTCCAGGAAGGGTGGCCAAAATCCTCAGGTACAGCACGCTGGCATCCACAAAAGTCCTGAGTGCCACTGGCTGCAGCAAGGCAGATGCTGAGCGTGGAGCACAGAGGCTAGCTTGCAAAACATGAGGGTGCTGGTGTTGCTTGTTAAAACGTGTCTGGCCTGTGTTCCCTGACACATAGTTCCTCGCAAGTAGTCTCCATGGAAGTCCTGCTGCAAGCTGTTAGGCAGGAGGTTGGGGTGGCTGGGTGTCTCACAGGCACTGACTAATCCTTCGAGCAGCAAAAGTAGCTCTTCTCACTCAGCCTCAGGCTCCTTCGTGGGTTTTTCCTGGAAGTGACTTACCATGCTGAGTCCCCAGGATTTGAGGTTCTCAGGGTGGCTCTGCTGTATGAGCCTTCCTGCAGGGCTGCTGCCTCCCAGCTTCCTGAGTCAGCTCTGTGTGGTACTGTGCAAGAGAAGAGCTGAGTTGTGATGTCTGCATGGGAACATTTGCCTTAACTAAGTCCAGGATAAGAGTGGATTTAAGTGCTTTGGTTTATAAATAAACAGCACTGTGGCCAAGGTAGATTTAAGCAGAGCTGGCAACAGCCCTACTTGGGAAGGGATCTCTTTACCACATGGCCTGCTGTTGGACTTCCTGTCGCATGCTAATCCCTTAAGCCTGCTTTAGCTCTGTTAATTTTCCTTCTTTCCTTTTTTCCCCAATGGACTGTCTCGGTGCTGCGTGAATGCCAGTGTTCCTTGGCCAAGCTTGTGCCTGCGGCTGGGCCAAGCATCCAGGCTGCCTTCTGAGCACCGGGTACCATGTGGCAGGGCCCCAGGGATGGTGGTGCCTGAATGTGTCCCATTCTCTCTGTCTTACAGGCTCTGCAGTCTGCGCCTGAAGAAACTCACGGTGCTGAAAGAGCTGGACAAAGAGCTGAGCTCTGTGCTTATCGCTGTGAAGATTCAGGTAGGCTCCTTGCTGATGTGTGATGGCAGCAAGCCCATCCTTTGTGCCCTCTGTGAAGTGCTGGTCTGCATGTCCCTTGCCTTGTGCCAACCCCTTGCTTCTGTCTTGGTTAGCACCCTTGGTGAAATTTTGCCTCTCGGGCAGTTGGCAATGATGCCCCAGGGACAGCAGCAAGCTGCCTGGTCGCTGGTTTGTATCAGGGATGAATTTGGTTAGGGCTCTGCACTGGGGCAGAGTGCATCTTGCTTCCCTGCCTGCCTCAGCCAAGGCCCTCCTCTTGAGCTGCTGTTTGGAATTTGGCATTCCCTACCCCACCATTTCTGACCTTTTAGAGAGGCTCAGCACTGGGTGGTTTCTGGCAGTGCCCTTCATCCGGATCCCTTCTCTGGGGAGTGAAGGGTGGGAAGGGAAGGGTTCCAAGGGATCTGCGGCTCTGTGCATGACTTCTGACGTTTTCACCCTGTATGATCTCACTGCTGCTTCTGCTGTCCCCTCCCTTTCTCTGTGCATCCCCGCTAGGCCTGGTGCCTCTACTCTGAACCAGGCAGAGGGGAGGGTAGAGGATCTTTGTCACCAATGGGAGAGGGAATTTGCTGCCATCCTGGAATGTGCAATCCTCCCCCCTCCCTCTTTGCAGCTGGTGGCGAAGAGATGGGTCCCTGTGGGTGCAGGCACATGCTTTTTGCCTGCCAAAGGACAGCATGGAAGCAAGATGCCTCTTGAGTATGCTGTCCTTGCCACAGCCCCCCCTAACCCAGCTGGTATCCTGGTGTCCTTCCTTTGTTCTTGTCAGCTGGCAGAAAAGCTGCTGATCCCATTGAAAGCACCGTGGGGCGGGAGCTCAGCAGCTTTGTGCTCCCACAGAGCTCTTTGTGCCGCACACATTAGGATCTAAATCCTGGATTAGTGCTGGAAGCTGCAGTATTAGTGGAGCTCTGGGAGCCGGGGTTTGCCTTCATGACAGACCTGACTTACTTGCACAGAAGGAACTGAAAGCGAAATGTGTGAAACCTGGGGCTTGGAGTGAGGACGGCAGGAGGATGCTGTGTTCCACACACTGTTGGTCAGTGTCCCACTTTGCTGGCCTTTCCATTGCTGTGCATATGGTGCCATTCAGGAGAGCTGAACGCACTGGGCTTTCAGGCCAAAGACCCCTGAGACTTGTGCCCCTTTGGTGCAGGCTTTAGCAAGGGAACAACCTAGGCAGGAAAGAGCAGAAATGCGGGAGCAATCAAGGCTGGACCATAGGTGCCAGCAGCACAGGACTAGGGGGCTGGGAGCCAGCTGGGGGCTGTTGGTCCCATGTGTCTGGGAGGGCTAGGCTGGTCCTTCACCCCTTTTATGTCCTGCACTGTCAGCCCAAGCTGTCTGTGCTTCTTTGGGTTAGGGAACTTTGGGCTCCCATGCAGCTCCCTTATGCTGGAGCATGTATGTCCTCAACTGCCCCCTCTCTCATGCACTGCAAATGTGAGACTGTGGAAGAGGCTGCAGAGTGGGACTCCAGCTCTTTCAAACAGATCACCCCCGTCCCTGCCACAGGCCAACTTGCACCCTGTTGGCAAAAGAAACTGACAGGCGTCAGCAGTGACTGTTTGAGGCCACAAGGGCTCTCCACTATAGGGCTTCTTTCCCTGCCAGGGAACGGAGGCTGCATTCAGAGTCTTAATTTAGACATGGTCACGTCCTCTCTGCGTGGCCACATACCCGTGGCTGTATGCTGGTGTAGGCTCCCTGCAAAGCTGAAGGAAACTGGAGGAGAATGCTTCTGCTCACATTACCCTGTGGCTTCACACTCAGCGTGGGAGTCAGGTGGATTTGTGCGCCTCCCCAGGTTGCTTCCACCTGCCTGACCAGCCGCCTTGGCAGGGTCGGGGAATGCTGAGCCTTCCTGGAAGGCAGATGGAAGCTGTAGGCAGCTTCAGCGCAGCCTGCCTACAGAATGGCCTCAGATGGATCCATCCCTCCTGCTCCTCTCCTAGGTAACAGATGAGTCATGCTAGCAAGAAGCTGTTTGAAGGCTGCCCGGTGAGCGTTGCCATATCCATCTTTTGGATGGAAACAGCTGATGCATGTAATCTGTGGATGACCTACAAGTTCCCAAGGGCGCAGCTGGGGACTAGTGGAAAGGGGAGACACATTTTTCTCTCATTTGAGTAGTAGCTCTGTTGGGTTAAGGAAGTTGCCGGTCAAGAAGTTGCTGCTCTGAAAGGCAGATTGCATGGAAACAAAGCTCTGACTGAGTGGGGCTGGCACCAAGACAATAGCCCCAACACCGGATACAGTCTGCTCAATTAAATGTATCTGACCCAAAGGATAGTGTAAGACTGTCCAGAATAGCTGATGTCCTTCTCACAGTGATCATGCCCTTCCGGTCTTAAAAGACAACTTCCAACTGTGGCATGTGCTGTTATCTGCACCTTGATCTGAAAAAGACGATTGTCAAAAGACTAAGGGAGCTTTCCATGTCTGCAGAACATACACATTTCCCAGAGGTGATCTGAATATTTAACGTTCAGTGGCTTCCAGTGAGATAAAGTCTGAACTACTGTTAAAAAGGGGACTTATATCACCTGATATAAGGTTTTTAAACCTTTATCCCTCATTATTTGTTTTAACAGACTGGAGATGTCATAGAACGTTTCCTTCTGTGTGTTGTTCAGCTTGGCATTAAGAGATTCAGATGTGCCTGGCTTACTCCATAAAGGTGCAGATATGTCTTGGTGTTGTAACTGATTATGATGTGAAGGGAAATGTGGTGCTCCCTCTCAACAGATAGACTTACTATAATTCAGAAACACCCCATCTTGAGCCATGAATAGAGGAAACAATCAAAGAAAGAAGAAAAGCCCCAGCACTCGCAGAACTTTCAGTTCCTGTGATAGGTGTTGTGGGAGGGATGCAGATCCTCCTGCAGCTGCTTGGAGGATGTGGCTGGTGACTCGGGTTCAACCCTTGGTGCTGCTGTAGAGGGATGATGCTGGCAGCCCCTCCATAGCAGACCAGAATGTGTGCTACAAAATGGGCCAGGCTGAGAAGCTCGTTTGCCTCTGCCAGGCCTGCCTGCTGTCCCAGCCCTGCTCCCTGCAGGAACTTGGATTTTTTGTTCCTTCTTGCTACGCATGGAAGGTACATGCAGAGTTTTCTGGCTACACCTCACTTGTGCTTTGTTTCTAATCTTTTTGCTACCACTTGTGGGATTTTCTACTCCTGCTTGAGCAATCTCAGCTCCCTAAATTTGCTGGTGATGTTTAATGGGATATTTTCTCCCAAAGTGCACCTTCAGCTTGACTTCTGGGTAGTGCTTTGCTGTCTGCCTTGGCCTGGTCTCCCATACTATCTGTTAGTTCTCTCTCCTTTTCCAGGTTTGGTATGCTCTTCTAGCCTCAACCCTGTGTTTTAAACAAGACCCATCAGGACAGATTTATACCTGAAATTGAGAATTGTACCTTGCAAACCAGACCTGGGCATCACGCACCTGTGTATAGTACTGAAAGCTCCTGTATGTTTTCAGTCTATTAGGCAGTGAAGATCTGGAACCACAACCTCTCCCTGTTGCTTTTCACTTCCCTGACAGTCTGTCATCTGTGATCTTCACTGGAACAGCCTAATATTAAGTTTTCCTGTAGTACTTATCATAATACTCAACTATTTTGCTGAGAAATTGGTCTTGCTTGACGTTACTTGAATTGCAGAACAGCTGAGGTACATCAGGTGCTCAAGGCCATGTCTAGTTGAGGTTTGAATTTATCAAGGGATGGAGAATCCTCAGTCTTTCTGTGTCCTGTCCCAAGGTTTTACTGCACTCACAGAGACAAAAAAAAGTATCTCAACATCTATCTAATGGTAATTTCCCACGTTCCAGCTCATCCCTGTTGCCTCTCACTCAGTCTCTTTGCACCGCTGACAGGAGTTCACTTCTGTCTTCTCTGCACCCTCCTGCTAAGTGTCTGTAGGCAGCAGTAAAGTACCCCCTCACCCTCTCTTTCTCCAGCTGAACAAACTCGCTCAACCTCCTTGTATGTCCTGTGCTCCAGCCCTTGACCATTCTGGTATCTTCTGCTGGACTTGCTCCAGTCTGTCAATATCTGTCGTGTACTGGGGAGCCCAAATTGGCACTGGAATCCAGCTGTGGTGTCACCAGTGCTGAACAGAGGGGAGGAATCCCGTTTCTCTGCCTGCACATTTGCTGAGGCTGAGACTAGTGTCATTGCTGCAACGTGGCATACTGCTGATGTAGGGGTACATTGATGTCCCCCAGGACTCCCCCTGTCCCTTTCTGCAGAGCCTGTCCTGCTGCTTGGGGTTCTTCCCAAGCAGCGAAGTCATGTGGCGTCCTAGGAAAGGACTTTGCTATTCCCTTTATTAAACCTCATGAGGTTTGTGTTGACCTTACTAGAAATCGCAAATTGTTCTTAACTCCCTGTTGCTGATAGGCAGGTCGTAGCCCCCAGGTGCTAGTTTCTAATCTGTTTAATTGGACCAATGCTGGTTTCTGGTGAGTTGTGGTTTGTTCCTGAAGGTGATGAGTGTTTTCTACTGGATGTGTGAGTGCCATCCATTTCATGAAACCTAGCGTACCTTGCAGACTGAATTTGGTAGTGGCTTTACCTTGCTGAGAGGACTGTACATCACACATTTGCAGTACAATGTACAGTGCAGCTTCTACCCCATGTCCCAAGTGCTATGCTCCATGGTACCCTGGGAGCTGGTCCTCTGGCTGAGCTTAGACATTATGATCTCTCCCCCTTCATGTGACCCCACAGGCCAGGTATCTTCTAGGGCTTGAGCTCAGCTGGAGTGCAGCCTGGCAGGTCATTGCATGCATAAAGAACTGGCCCGGACCTAAAAAGTGCTGCTGTTTAGGGGTCTCTGAGCTCTGCTGCTGCTCCCTTCTACTTGTGATAATGAACCAGCCTTTGTCCCAGTCCTTGCAATGCCACATGGATGTGCACCGGTGTTTCACTGAGGGCGAGAGCTTAGGATTGGAGCTGGGTGTGTAACTTCCACAGTGGTACATGGCAGTAACACACAGGACAGCAATGTTTATGAAACCTTCACTCACTGGATGCACCACCCAGGCTGTCCTCACTGTTCCTTTGCTCTAACTGTCACCAGAAACAGCATCTTCAATAAGATTAAATGCACCAGTATGTGTGTTTTGAGGAGAGAACGAATCTTTGGCAGATAATCTCTCTGCAACAAAGAGTAAATGGTAAATGTGCTTATGTAAAAGGTCATGGTCACAGTGACCACCTATCTCTTATTAAAGAAGCATTCAGGAAGGAAGAGTCAGTGTGTTCTTGGTCAGGAAAGCTCACAGAGGGTGAAGGGGATGAGCTCCAACTCCTCTCTTCAGTTTTAGGAAGACCTCTCACAGGAAAGCCTAACTCCTGGCACAGTCGCTGGGAGCAATGTTGCAGACAGCTCAGACTGGACCTCTTGGAAACCAAGGAGGATTTCGCTAGAGCTTGTCTTTGCTCAGGCATCAGTGATAACTGTAATGCTGCATCATTGCAAAATGTAGAGGCCTTTCTTGCCTCCCCTTTATAGGTTGTTTTGTTTTTTTCCTTGCTAGCATGGGTAACACCAGCAATGGAGGTGCAAGAAAGGCCTTAGATCAGCACCACCCAGGTTTGCTGGACCCTGCTGAAGTTCCCATCAGCAAGCTTCTTTGGTGCTCACTGGGTGCTGAAACACGCCTGTGGCCATTGCCATTCTCTTTGATTGCAGGGGGGCTGTAGCTGTGGTCTACTTTACGGTGCCACCTACATGCTCCTGTCACGACTTTTGGGGCTGCTGTCCCATTTGCAGTGGAGATGAAGAGCTGGGGGCTCTAACCTCACCTAACCTTAGCCAAATCTAGGATTTGTCTTAAGTTGCTGAAGCATTTCTGGACATGGCCAACTTGGGATCCTGCTGGATATGGCATCTGTTGGGATCAAGCTGGGAAGGGTGTGGGGATGCAATGAGGTACTGGGAAAGGGCAACATATATGAGGTGGGGCCCGGTTCCTTTGGACTCCTGTGCCTATTTGGTTAGCTTTGACCCTTCTGCTCTCTAGCCCGCAGTTTAAATTAAGGAGTGCTCACAAAAGTAATGATAACTGATTTGCAAGTACAGCTGTACTGACCTATGCTGTTGCCTACCTAAATCAATGTCTCAGCTTGCTGGCCCATTCACAGGGAAGCAGGACAGAGTGAGGAACAACCGTGGGCTATTTTATACTTGGAGCTGGTCCCACAGCCCTGCAAGGACACAGCCAGTAGACACGGGCCTTTTGTGGGGGGATCTGTGAGTTGTGCCACCCTGCGACCAAGAGAGCCTGGTACATGTAGGCGTTTTTCATCCCTCAAGTCATTCAGTGTCTCTGTCAGCAGCCAAGCCGTAGAGCTAGTGAAGGTAGGACAGAAGTAAAGGAAAGAGTTGGAGTGGGCACATGGTTAGAGTGCCACTCTTACTGCCCTCCTGGGGTTAAAAACCCCATTCGTATATGTGGAGAGAGAAGGACTCTTGCCTGAGGAAAAGACTAGGAGGAGTTTTCTGAGAGACAAGCTAGCCAAGCTGGGGGACCCCTGTTCCCCTGGGACATCCTACCTTTGTCCCAGCAGAGTCATCCTGCCAGCTGTGCTTGACCAGGGGTCTGCACTGGATCTGCCTGCTGGGGGCAGAGATGTGCTCCAGGACCTGTCCCTTTGCTGGCTAAGGCAGTGTGTTGGGACCGTTTCCTTCTGCTGGTGCTGTATGCATGGCTACCTCTGGGTCTAGCAGTGTCCCCCTCCACAGCGTCTGATGGGCTCCAGGTGCAAGGAGATAGATTAAGCAGAGCAGGCTTAGGAAGAGCAAGTGCTCCTTATCAGATGGGCAAGGAGAAGGGGCCTTTGGCAGCTCAGGAGAAACTGCAAGCTTTTGCAAAGCATTGATTGGTGTGTGTAAGTGGGTGCTGTGAAGTGGAACAGAACAGAGTCAAGGCACTGGCTCTTTCCTTGTGGACTGTGAACACCATTGACTTGTGTGCATGGTGCAGTGGAGTCTGTGGCTAAGATGCTCCAGCTTAGCTGTGTGCGTCTACCAATCTTGTTGTAGGGTTCAAAGCGAGTCCTGAGATCAAATGAATACGTCCTTCCACCTGGCGGCCTGATGGAGACTGAGCTGGAGCTGACCTTCTCACTGCAGGTACCTTGTGTTGCCTGGTCCCCTGGGCTCCCTGGTTCTCCCCTCACCTGGCATTTCTTGGCAAGCACGGCTTTGACGGCTCAGTGTGAAGGGGGCAGCCTTTGAGGAGAGGCCTCCTGTGGTTGCCAATGCTCAGATCATAACAGCACAGATTCCTGCTGCTGGCCAGCTGCTCCATTGCTCCAGGGGTTGTTTTGCTGGGCATGGGGATTTGGAGGATGACGCAGAGTGCAGGTGGCCTTTGAGGGACACCTCAAACCTCAGCAGGTCAGATCCTGCTGTACAGCAGCACTGAGGAAGAATTTCCTACCTATGTGTCAGGCTGAGCCCTACCCTCATGCTGCCATCTTCCCCTTGCTTCCCTTCCCCAGTACCCACACTTCCTCAAGAGAGATGGCAACAAACTACAGATCATGCTGCAGCGAAGGAAGAGATACAAGAACCGCACAATCCTGGGCTACAAGACCCTTGCAGTGGGCATCATTAACATGGCTGAGGTACGGGGTGCTGGGAACCGAGGGGAGCTTCGCATGGCCTCCCTGTGCCAGTGCTGGGAAGGGAGCTGGGCCAGCTCGTGGGTGCTCGGTGCTGTGAGTGCTCTGGCTTGTTGGCTAGCTATGAGACAGAGGGGGTGGGCTGCTAGCTGCCATTGTGTCACCCTGGCAGGGGGCTTGTCTGTCTGCCTAGGTGATGCAGCACCCAACGGACGGCGGGCAGCTTCTGGGCCTCCACAGCAACATGAAGGACGTGAACATCCGAGTGGCTGAAATCAGCATCTACTCTTTGTCCAGTCAGCCAATTGACCATGAGGACGGAAGCGTCCCGTCAGGTCCTAAAATCAAAGCTTCAGGTATGTTAGAACTCATCACAGACCTGAAGGCAAGCATTTGGGACAGGACATGGGTAGCGGAGTGCGTCCCCAAGCGCTTGCCAGCAATACCAATCATTTCACTGGGGCCATTACAGGTGTCATGTTTAGCTCTGGCATGTGCACTGTCTGCTTTCAGATCGCTCTCCAGACATTGATAACTACTCTGAAGAAGAGGATGATAGCTTCTCCTCAGAGCAGGAAGCTAGTGATGATGCTGTGCAGGGTCAGGTAAGGAAGGCCTGGCAAGGTGGCTTATGTCCTGGTCCCATTTCTGGTCCAAGAGTCAGGGGTTGAGGGTCTTGGTCACCCTGAACCCTCTCATCTCCCTTGTAAACAAAACCCCTTGTCATAGTTTCAGAGTGCAGACAGCCAAAATACCTGACAGCAGGAAGAACTGTGGGCTGCTGTCCAGTCCATGGTGGGACAAGGGACTTTGGAGAGCCATAGGTTTCACCCACCTGTCCTTGGAGCTGTCTGGTCTGCAGCATAAAACCCCTGCTGAGCCCCCTACATCTTGCACCACGATTCTCTCCTGCCTCCCTGTGATAACAGGCCAGAGGCTGCCCTCTCTCTGAGAGAGAACAAAGATTTTAGGAAGAAGTACAGTCTGGGTCTGAAACTGATCAGAGGTGGCAGACACATCCCACCCCTGTGATGAGCTGTGCCACTGCTGTTTGCTGCCCTTTTGTTGTGGTGCCTACACTCAAGGCCCAAAACAGACTTATGGTAGCGTGCTGATCAAGTACACCGACAAAGCCCTGTTCAGGGTCCTCCACATTACCTGTCCCATCATGCTGGCTTAACACCTCAGGGCCCCATGTTCCTGGGAGCTGTGTGTATTGTTGAGGCTGATCACTTTTTGTGAGGTCAGGTGCTGTACCCTCTGAGCTAACTCTGGAGAGGGGAGAGCAGGAGAGCAACACGTGGGTCACAGGGAGGCTGGTGAGTGCAGAGAGGAGAGGTTTAGGTTGTAACAAGGACTGTTGCAGAAAGCTGCTCTCTCTCCTCTGAATCTTGCTGGTACATGTCCCTCTGGAGGGACCTTGGGGCAAAGGCGCTGGGGAAGAAGGTCTATTGGGGGACAGTGCTAAGGAAGGAGGAGGAGTTACGTAGAGAGAGGTGAGAGAAGTGAGAAGCAAGACTCTGGGAGCAGAGTGGACCAAAGCTTTTCAAAATAGGGGGCAGGTGTGGAGCAGGGGAACTTCTAGGAGATGCTGCTCCCTGCTCACTGAGTTGCTCTGATGTGCTGTGACCTTTTGCCTGCAGGATCTGTTTGATGAAGAGGACGACTTGAGGAAAACCAAGAAGGCTAGGAGGAAAATGATCCGAACCACATCAATGACCAGAGTAACATCAGTATTTACAACGTGATCAAAGGGATGAAAGGGATTCACTTCCTCCCCTCTCTGCAGGGAGTGAGGGGGGCTTGGGGGATTGCTGGCACTGGTGCAGGGCAGGAGAGAGAGCCCTTGGCTCTGAGAAGAAGGGGAAAACCTCTTGCCGTTAATGAGTTACCTTGCTGCTCAGAGCTATACCCCAGCTTACAGTCTGTACTGTGTTTAGCCTGGCTTCGTATGAATGATGACCTGTGTGCAACAGTTTTGACTTGTTGCTGTGACATGGTCTCTTCTCTTTCCTTCTCTGAGGAAGGGGAAGGTTTGCGCAAGGAGAGGTGAACCATTAGCAGCTTCTCTGCCCATCAACAGAAGAGGGGAGCTGCCCTGCCAGCCCTCTGCTCTCCAAGCATCTCCTCGTCCCCATATGCTTCAGCCCTGCAGGTCCCTGGGCACTTAAATTGAGAGAAAGTGCTATTCCAGCCTGTAGCAGAGAGAGTCTGAGTCCTTGCACCCTCCATTCTCACATACAGAGGCTTCTTGCGGAGTCCAGATTTAGTCCAAATCCTAAAGCAAATATAAAGAGCAAGGCAGATCATAGCTGATCTTGGGCCTGTGGACCCAGAAAGGAGCTGACGGCATGTTAAAGAAAGCAACCATGGCCTGTACATTAACCATCTTGGAACGTGGTTTGATAGTTTTGCTGATCTTTTTTTCTTCCCTTGTTTTGTTTTAGCAACCAAACTTCAAGCAGAAATTTGTGGCTTTGCTGAAGAGGTTTAAAGTGACGGAGGAGGTAAGAAGCAGGAAGGCTGCCCCACCTGGCAGTGTCTTCTGCGGATGTGTAGGTGTCAGTGCTGGTTCCCACTCACTGAGAGCACAAGACATGAGCTGCAGGTGCTCAGGGGTGTTACCAAAGGTGGTGTGAGGCATGGCACAGACTGGGCCTTGGATTTTCCAAAGCCTTCTGCCTCAAGAAGGCAACTTTGAGCCTCATGCTCAAATCAAAACCACCTTCCTGTTGGGGAGAGGGGCTGGGGGAAGAAGGGTACTGACATGCACTGGCTCTGTCCCAGGAGCTGGCATTGCAGGGGCAATCCTGCTCATGACTGAGGGCAGGCTAACATCAGCCAGCTTGGCTGGGAGCCTGCACTGAGTGTGCAGCACAGCCAGTGAAGGTTCTCCCAGGTGGCTTAACTCCAAGTAAGTATGATGGGTGCCTGAGACTCCTTCAGATGTCATGCTCATGGCATCCTCCTTTGGCCCATTAACAGTGTCACTTGCTTCTTCCACAACCTGGATTTCATTCCCTGAGGTGGGAACAGTGCCGTGGTGTGCCTTGTGGCTGGGACGGAGCTTGTATGTGCCTGACCCAGGATGCAGGTGACTCCATATCTCTTCGTTGCCTTCTGGGCTTGGTCCCACAGGTCCTCGACTCTGACCCTGTAGACCAGACCCAGGAGGTGGAGGAAGACCTGGGCTTGCTCTATGACAGCCTGGAAGAATGCAACAACAGTGACAGCGGCCCAGAGATTGAGGACAATGAGAGTGTGCACAGCACACCCAAGCCCACCCTGAGGTAAGGGTTTCAGGGAGTCACAGGCTGGCAGCACAGTCTGTGGAACCTGGAGAAATCCCCTCGTACACTTTTCTGTTGCTTAGGCTAATGCAGGCATTGTCTTGTCTCCACTCCCATCACCATCTTCTATTGGTACCATGAGCTCCTCACTTGCATATCCTGTTTAGTAAACTCAAAACTGCCCATTAAAACTGGCTTCCTTCACATTTAGTCTCATTTAATTTCCTGCCAGCCCAGCATCTGACACTGATCTGCTGGAGGAGCACCTACTTGATCTAAGCTGTTCCCAGCTCTCATATCTTTCTGCTGACAGTCCTGGCCTTCTCAGTGCTCTCCATACTGAAGCATGCCTGTCTTTTGAGCACTGTGTGCCTGTTTGAGCCAGTCCTTGTGTCCCTGTGAGCTCTGCATGCTGTATTCCCACCCTTTGTGGAGACATGTGACTAGCAACCATCAGTGATGCTTCTCACCCTGTTCCCCAGGCACCCGGTGGCTTGACTTGCTCTGCCAAGCACTGCTGACTTGGCACAGAGACCTCCAGTGGACCATGCAGTGAAACCAGGCTTTTCTCCTATCTGATCTATGTTCACCTGGCCTCTCTGCTCATGGCTGTTCTGTTTCCATGCTGTCCTTTTGTGAGAAAATTGCATTTTATTGGTGTTCTACTTGGCTGCCTCACAGTGCAGTGGGTCTCCTCTAGCCAAGCCAAGCTTACTTGTCATTATTGTTTCTATAGTTTGGTATTTAAATATAATTTGGATTAGTTGGAATCTCTGGGAAGGTACTTAGCAGGGGTAGCAGACTTGGTCTGCCACAGGCAAACTGTTTGAAATTAAATCTGCTGGATTCAGGAACCCATGGGGCACAGGGGAAGAAACAGGAACATGACAGAAGTCATGTTTTCCACAAACCCACCAAAGGAGACAGCTGCTTAGGTGGTCTGCTTAGACTCCAAAAGGACTTGCACATGGTCTCTCATTAAAGGAAACAAAGGTGCTGTGGGAGAAAAAGGAAGGTCTTTTTGTGGTCAGATAAAGGTTTATGTACGTAAACTATGTAAAACTATGTAAACTGTAAAAAAAAAAAAAAAGAAAAAAAAGAAAAAAAAAGTCTGCTGAGAGTATTTAAATATAAGACCCCCACCCTGTTTCTGCAAGTGGTTACTTGCAAACATCTGGTCACTGGGAGAACATCCTAGAGTAAGTGCTGATTTGTGCTTGTACCTGCCTTACAGTCCTCCTTGGGTGTTTGCTGCTGTCTCTGGTAGGACAGCCTATTGAGCCCTGGGCTGTTTTTCAGCCTGTTCACAGTGTCCCTAGTTTGATTTGCTCTCTAGTGTCTCCATTTCTTGCAGTGCTGAGTGTGTATCCCCTTGAATTCACATTACTGGGTCTGTACTTTATCTAAGGAGATTTGGGAGCTGACTGCCAAGGTATTTAGTGTAGACTGCATGGTTTCAAGGCCTTGCATAGCCTTCTCAACTGGAGATGACCTTCCAGCCCAGCCTGTAAATTCAAGATGTGATCCTCACGTTGGATTTATTTATTGTCACACACAGCCTTGCTAGACACTGTGAAGGTCTCTGTCGAGTAAGGGCATTAAGGTAGTCCTTAAGGGTGAACGGTGGCCGGTGACCTGGATTTGGCCAGTGGTGTTAGGAGCAGATTGCCATCCTTTTGATCAGTCAGGGAGGCCATGCAGCTGCAGGCTGCTCCTGCACTGGGGTGAAACTCGAGCTACAACTGAGGCTGTTAGGTAAGACCTCAACACTCAGAGACTTTGATTGAAGATCAGAGGTGAAGGAGCAAATGTCTCCATAGGTGACTGGGAAAATAGATGGGGGAGAGGGGGCTAATTCATTGAAAACAGAAGGAGGCTGTGCAGAAGGGATCATGCCTGTAGGAGAGCCTTTAAACTGTGGAACAGGGAAAGCTGAGAATTGCAGAAGAGCTCTGTGCTCAGTGTGACACATCCTCTAGGGATGAAAGCTTCTGAATTGCAAGTGAGAGAGGGCAGAAACAGACACAGCTTCCATGGGGAAGGGGGAGACAGCCCCATTTAAATGGGGTGTTGAAAGCCAGACCAAGTGTATACAATCTAGATGCATCCAATGTCTAAGAAAAAGGAGGGGATGAAGATACATTTTTAAGGTGCCAGGGCTATGGCACTTTCTGGTGGAATTACTGCTACAGTACAGAGGAATGTGGGAGACATGCTGATTGGGGGGGTGAATTATTAGAAAACTTACATATTTCTCTGGTTTGACTCTTAAGTTATTAACATAGTCTGTATGGATTGAAATTACTGGCTGAGAAAAGGCAAGTGTAGAGTAATGACAGGGTGGTGACAATGCCTGAGATCTTGTAGCAGAGATTAGAGGAATGGAGAGAGCAGAAATATGTTAATAACAGGAGACATCATTTATCCCTGTGTGACCTGGAGAAAATGTCTCGCCAGGGTACAATGCCGACTCTAAACCTGTAGATTTGGTAAATGAACATGTCGTGAAGCAGTTGGTTATGGAGCAGTGAGAGGGAAATCGAGCCTTGACTGCTCCCAGACAGTGTATAAACACTGCTGCTGAAGAGCTGCTCTGTGGTGGGGACCATCATTTACCAAGATGAAATGTCCATGTAGGAGCAGTGAAAGCAAAGAACCTGACATATGCTGTTGTGCCTGCCAGCACAGCATGCTGTACACAGATTAGGAAAAGTGTCAAAAGGAAACTAAAAGGAGAAGCCAGAATGTTCAGAGGTCTGTAGGTGTCCTGAAAACAATGGAAACTCTGTCAGAGTCCTAACAGAAGAATTCTATGCCTCTGTGGCCATTGCTGGAAACCTTCAACCTGGTATCCCCATCTGCAAAACAGGCAAATCAGGAGAAACTTTTCCTGGGAGTTAGGGAGCAAGTGCGTACATACAATTTAGAGGGAAGCTAGCTCAGATCTCCTGCAGGAACGTCACACATTGCAGATGGGCTGCAGTTGCTGCAAGGGTCCTGGGAAAGCTGACAGGTGAGATCCAGTGGTAGACCCTGTTTGTTTCCTTAAGACTGGTCTTTGAGCAGTCTAAAGGATGTGGTAGACCCTGCTTGTTTCCTAAAGACTGGTCTTTGAGCAGCCCACAGGATGTGGAGAGGGTCCTTGGCAAATAAATAATGAGTGGAAAAAGGGGAAACAAAGGTGGAAGATCACACTGCTGGCAGAGACGGTCCTGCTGCCACAAGGGAGTTTCTCTGTTGACCATTGTGACTTGGGAACAGGACCTTGGAGTTGCACTGTGCAGCTCTACCAAAACGTCAGCTCAGAGACCTAAAAAAAGGCAAATTTAAGTGCTGGCAAACAAAATGGGTCATTTCTGTGCTGCTGCGGTACCTGAGGTGTGGTTCTGTGTGCAATACTGTGGTTTTCAGAACTTCAGGAAATGGGAAAGGAGAAAGGGAAGGTGGAAGCTGCTGCTGGAAGCATGCAGCAGCAGCAGTCAGAAGCAAGGAGCCCTCCCTGCAAAAGGGGGAGCAGAAGGCAAGGCAGCAGAAATTTGTGATGCAGAGAGAGCAGAGAGGTTTAGCAGCACATTGGAGTTGTGGTGTTGACAGAGACCATATATATACCAGTGAGATGGGGCACCACCATCTCCTCACCCCTCACTGCAGTGGTAGGGGATCACCTGAGAGAGAAATTGCTGCTGGCTAAGAGACAGGGACCTTGACTCCAGCTCACTGGGGTCACAGGTTTAGCCCTCTTGGTCTAGGGGTGGCCCCATCCTGTCCCTGCACCCAGCATTGTTGCAGCAGACCATGGTGTGTGGGGCTGGCAGTCCGCTGGCAGGTCTGCTCCTAGGCTATGAGTCGCTCGGACACTTGGGTGTCTGGCCCCGTGTCCCACTGGGGACCTCTCCACAGTGCTCTGTGCTTGGGACAGGCCAGCGGGGGTGTGCTGGGATCATGGTGACTTTGTTCCTCTCTTATTCCTGCCTTTTTCTCTCCCGTCTGTCTGTCTGTCCGTCCGTTCGTCTGTCTGTTTCTCTGCAGGCGTTTCTTTGAGGGAGTCTCTCATTCTGGTTCCCAGACTGAGATCGGCAGTCTGCACAGCCAGAAAGGGCAGGATCAAGAGTCGGGCAGCCCTGTGAGTTACACCACCACCACCACCTCTTGCCCCCTTCCCTCCCCAGCCAGCCCACCATCCCCACAGTGCCTGCAGCTCCCTCTGAGACCACAGCTCCCGGCAGCACCTGCCTGGGGCTGCTCCTTCCCTTCTTTCCTCTTCTTTTTCCCAGTGCAGGCAGACAGGTAGCGATGGGGGGCATCCTCTGGGGCTGGTCCCAGGAGGATGCTGGGCTCCCCTGTGGGAGCGTGTGTTCTGTGAGGCCAGGCATGGGTCACTGGCAGCCGTCCTGCTCGGGGCGCTCCATCCTGCTCTGACCCTGCCCCTTGTCCCCCAGGGTGAGGCAGACAAGCGGAAACCAGGAGCACTGCGACCACAGGAAGAGCCAGGCATGGAGGTCCCTGCAGTGGTAAGTCCAGGCTATGGAATGTGGAGGATCCACCTTGCTTTCTGGAGTACCAGGGGGTGCCCACCAGCCTGGGAGCAGGGCTGGGGGGAGAAGTAGGTTGGGCTGGAGACCAGCAAGACTGGAAAGAGGGTTAGGGTCTGCAGGAAGTGCAGCCCAGCCCCCTTGAGGCCCTGCAGCCTTGGCTCTCCAGTGGGGCCACCAGACCTATCCTGGATGGGGGCACCCATGGGTGCAGGGAGCAAGGCAGGGAGAGCGATGTGTGTGAAGTGACTGTGTGTGGCCCTCAGGAGCTGGCCGCAGAGGAGCCGTGTTCACGACTGGCCCCCGCAGAGGCTTCCACGAGGGAGGGCAGTGTGGACAGACTGGCCCAGCTGGGCCCTGGGACCAAAGCCGAGCTCCCCAGTGCCGTGTCCCCCAGGTAAGGCGGGTCTGCGCCCCATGTCAGGGCTGAGAGGGGTCATGCTGGCTCCCTGGAGTGAGTGGGTGTTGGTGGAGATGGGATTTCCTCAACAGCGTTGCCTCTCCTGCTTCTCGCTCACAGCAAGGCAGAGAGCAAGCAGTTGTGGCGTCCCCGTAGCACCTCTGTGAAGGACCGTCAGAGCTCAAAGGGACAGGGTGGCCGCACCAGCAGCCTGGACAGTGAGAGCTCTCCAGACTCATGGCACAGCACCCAGGTGAGGCCCTGGAAGCCACCTCACCTGGAGGCTTCTCATTCGAAAGCCCTGCTGGGCCTTCAGCTGTGGGCAGAGCAGCCAAGGCAGCCGGCTGGGGTTAACCTTTGTGGTGATGCTGTTATAGGTGCCCCGAAAGTCTGTTTACGATCAGCTGAACCAGATCCTGGTCTCAGACGAGCAGCTCCCCGAGAGCATTGTGTTGGTGAATGTCGCTGAGTGGCAGGGGCAGGTGAGTAGGCGTGACGGGAGCTGGATGCATGGGGGGAGCTGTAAGCAGGATCCCAGGGGATTCTCCCAACTATGGCAGGGTGTCCTAGGGAAACTGGGACCACCTGTGCCCTCCTCTCCCCCAAATTCCTTCAGGGAGACAGTGCATTTGCACAGTGCCGAGCTACACAGATGAGTCTGGTGTGTCTCTTCCATTGTGTGCCACACAGCAGCACTGCTGGATCCTCAAAGCACAATGCCCTGAGCAGTCCCAGAAAGGCTGGTTAACGGACTGTACCATGTACCCTCATCACTTGGTTCTGGCTCCCAGTGACCACACTGGTCAGAGTTTTGTTGGATGCCCTGACAGAGGTGCCAGACTCTATCTGCTAGCACCAGGCCCTGGGAAGCAGCAGAGGTGCTGTTTCCCACTCAGAGATGGGAGAACATAGCCCATGACTCTCAGGGAGCATTGTCAGAGCGGGCATCTCTGGGCAGGGAGGCATGTGAGCCCTTCCTGCCTCATGCTGATCATGTCCATGTGAGGACAGGCCCAGCCCCTGATGAGCATCTGCCTCCTGCATGCGTGGAGGAGTTGACTACTGAAAGTGAGTAGGGCCAGGTACATGCATGCAAACATGCAAACAGCAGTTATATAAAGCACTGGTGAGACCCCTTTGGGATACTGCAGCTACATCTGACAGCCAGAAACAGTGCTGGAAAATAAAGGCAGGGCTTGTGGCAGAAGAAAGGGCTTCTTAGTGAGAGGTGGTGGAGTTTTGACCCAAGTCTCACATCCTTGGTGTGTTCCTGCTCTAGCTCTTGTCCTTATGGGGAAAAAAGGAGCAACACCCATTTCCAGACCCTGTAATGGCATCATCTAACCCTCCTTGTCTAGCACAACTGCCTGTTTTACCACTGTTCAGCTGCACACAGACACCTGAAGAGAGACAGAAGGATTTGGGAGTGCCACAGTGGGAAAGAGCAAGAGAAGGGAATAAGCAGAGGGGGACTGAGCGTAGAACTGAACCCTGCTGTGGGATGGCAGGATTTAAATCAGAGGGTCCCTGGACCAAACCCTTTATGTCAAAAAGGTTATTGGGACAGTTTTCCCCTTGCCATAGCAGGGTGGTGACTGCTGTGCTCAAAGGTGAGAGCAGGGGACTAAGGCAGCCAGCCCCCTGGAGCAGAGCTGGGAGGAGCAAGGATGCTCGGGCGTGCAGCCAAGGGTGACCTGGTGGTTTCAGCTGCCGGGCATGGCATGGGTGGAGACAGGGCGCCCAGTTGTATCCCAGGGGCCAGGGCAGGCATGGGCTGGTGCTGGCCAGCATAGCCATGTCCCCCCTGGGGTACCTTAACCTGAGGTCTCTGCATTGGCAGTATGTGAGTGAGCAGCTCCAGGCGCACAAGCAGTTGGTCGTATCCACCTGCTCCGTGGCGGACATCCAGGCAGCCTTCAACACGACTGTCTCCCGCATCCAGCGATAGTGAGTACAGCTTGGGCTCAGCCTGGTGGCTCCCTATGACTGCAAAGAAGGGCTGGGAAGGGCCCTGGCTCCTCCAGGGCTCATTAGGACCCTTTGGGCTTGTGGACACAACTGTAGGAGCAGGGGAAAGCGGGTGGTCCCGGTGCTGGTTGTGCCCACTGCAGTGCTCAGCAATCTGGAAATTGTCAGCAATGGGTTTGTGATGCTGGGCTGGCTGGCCTGGCAGGGCACTTCCTCTGCCCCCCGACCCACCTGCTGAGCCACTGAGTGTCCCTCATGGTCTCCTTTTCTCCCTTTGGCAGCTGCAACTGTAACTCCCACATGCCTCCTCCAGTAAAGGTGGTGGTGGCAGGGGACCAGAGCTACCTGAGCGTTGTCCTCCGCTTCTTTGTGGAGCAGCTGGCCAGCAAGACACCTGACTGGCTCAACTACCTTCGCTTCCTACTTGTGCCGCTGGGTAAGAGCCACCGCGAGGCTGGCCCCAAGGTTGTCCTCCCCCACCACTCCGCGCTCCCCTGCCTGGAGCCAATGTCGCCCTTCTCACCCCCAGGCTCTCACCCTCTTGCCAAGTACCTGGCCTCTGTGGATAACAAATACAGCACTCTCTTCTTGGACACAGCGTGGCGGGAGCTGTTCAGCAGGGCTGAGCCACCCATCGCAGGTGAGGAGTGGGGCAGGCCCGGGGCCAGCAGTGCCCTGGAGGGGACCCCAGCTGCACCCAAGGCCCTCACGGCTCTTTGTGCCCACAGACACTGTGGACATTGCGGGCCGCGTGGCCCAGTTCATCGCTGGAGCCAGCCTCTCTCACCAGCTCCCCATCTCTGAGGCCATGCTGACGTACAAGCAGAAGAGGTGAGCATGGCCCCGGGGCGCCTGTCCTGCCTCACGCAGGCCCAGTTTGGGCTGTGCCTGGGACCGGGCTGTGGGAGACGGGGGACAAGAGAGTGAGGCCCTGCACTCTACTCTGCCAGCAAGCAGCGTGGTGCTGAGGGGAGCTGGGGTTCCACAGTGAGAGGCCTGCAGCGCCATCCCCTGCCACCCCCTGGTGCGCTCGGCCCCTCCAGCAGCTGTGGGCTGTGACGGCCCCAACAGTGGGGACCGGTTGCCAGGGCTGGGCTGGGCTGGGCTGGGGGCCGCGAGCCAGCACTGTGCTGCCCGGGGGTTGACACTCATGTTCCAGCTGCGCTCTCACCTCTCCCTTCTCTTGGTTTCTGGCACCCAAGGAAGAGAAGTCTCTATTTTGATTTTTATATCAGGTATTGGCTTGTGCTTGCTGTGCCGCTGCCTGGCCCTCCCCCCTTCCCCCCATGTGCGTCCATCCCTCTTGCCGTGCAGAGGAGCCATGACCCCAAAGCGGGGCAGGGCTGCCCTCCCGCATGCAAGCCCTCTCCCAGCACTGGAGGGGCCGACTCCTTGCCTCCTTGTGTAGTGTGCCCTGTGCTGCCATGTTGGGGACAGAGGGTCCCATGGGAGGGAGGGCAGAGGAGATGGTCCCAAGTGGCCGTGAGCCAGCATTGGCGCCTGCCAGCGTGGGGGTCCCTGGGCCACAAGGCTAACCACTCAGCACACCCAGACCCTGACCAGCCTCTCTTTCTTGTGCAGCCCCGATGAGGACTCCTGCCAGAAGTTTGTACCCTTTGTGGGGGTGAGTGTGTTGGGCCAGCAGGCAGTCTGGCTTGGAGGGGACAAGGGGCAGTGCGCAGCTCTGCTGATGCTGGGGATCATCTGACTTGTCTGTCCTTGCAGGTGGTGAAGGTAGGCCTGGTGGAGCAGTCCTTCAGCGCCTCTGGTGAGTCCTTGAGAGCCCACAGTCCCTGGCTCCCTTCTCCACTGTGGGGAGACTGTTGTTGGTGTCCCCCAGCCCCGCTGACCCACATTTTTCCTCCCTAGTGGACTCAGATGACGCCACAGTCTGTACCCCATCCCTGCTGAGCTCAGCACCAGCCGCTGGTGGAGTGGCCCCCTACGGCAAGGAGACTGTGAGCACCCCGCCACCCTCCCCGTCTGTCAGCAGTGGCCTCTCGGGTGCTGGGTAAGGAAGCCCCCACTCAAGTCTGAGGCAGTGTGTGCTGGGGTGGGAGGGTCTGAGGTGCTCACGGGTGAGGCTGCCATACCCTGGGGTTATCGGGCCAGTGTGCTCCCAGGGCAGGCTGCAGCTGGGCTACGGGCAGGGAGAGGAGCAAGGACAGCACCTGTGTGCTGCATGGTGCTGCCCCTCTTGCCCAGGTCTCTGAGCCCTGGTGTGGAGGTGATGGGCCTGCAGGTGGACTACTGGACAACA
Organism: Ibidorhyncha struthersii; assembly: GCA_013398815.1. Lineage (NCBI taxonomy): Eukaryota > Metazoa > Chordata > Aves > Charadriiformes > Charadriidae > Ibidorhyncha > Ibidorhyncha struthersii. The sequence continues at coordinate 2,013 of VZSZ01011556.1, read as the reverse complement.
CAAGGGCTGGACAGGAAGAAGGAGGGCGAGAAGCGGGAGACGGGTATCAAGAACACGCTCAAGAGCAACTTCCGCTCACTCCAGGTCAGCCGCATCCCTGGCACAGGGGAGCTGGTGCCCCCTAGCACCATGGCCATGACCGTGGTCACCAAGGAGAAAAACAAGAAAGGTAACCAAGCCCTGCCTGGGGTGCTTGACAGCTGTGGGGCCACAGTCCATTG
>VZSZ01011553.1:71558-93369 GCA_013398815.1 Ibidorhyncha struthersii | reverse complement strand
GGTTAAGCCATGGGACAGGGGTCTGAAGAGCTTGTGGGATCTACATTTTAGGAGATACTCAACCCTTTACTAGACACAGATACCTGATCGGATACCTCCTTTGAGGGATGGGATGGACCAGAGACCTCTAAGAGACCTCTAGGCATCCCTTCCAAGTAATACAACAGCCAGGCCCTTTTGTTAGGGAGGAAGTTACAACACAACAGTCTCTCTGTGGTACTTGAAGTCATCTCTGTGTTGCTTTGACTCTCTAGGCTGTCTGCAGTGCATGAAAGGCCCATGCTGGGGCTGGGAAAGAACTTTGGGCAGAAGGTTGAGCTCTGCATGCCCCCTTTTTTGGCAGTAGGGTGGAGAAACTCATGAGCCAGAGACAAATGGGGGTGGAGGACCTCATGCATGCCAGAGTTTGAGTGACATCTTTTGGCTGTGGGATTGCAGCTCACAGATATGCTATGTACGAACTCCCAGGGTGCTGACCCCTGACTGATCTCCTCTTTGTGTGTTCTTAGTGGCTCTAAAAGAGCATGAGAGAGATGTACCAGGCATTTCTGGCAGTGGTAACAAGCATCACAGAACACCATTCCTGCTCTGTGCCTCACGTGAACCTCAGCAGGCACATGTCATAGGATGGAGCCATATACTGCAATTATTCCATCAGTTTTTACTTTTAGGACTCCAGCGTTTGCCCTCTAATTTCTGGCTTTTATTTATGTTGCAGTTCTTAATGTTACCCTGAAGCTGACTGCACACCCATCTGTCCCTTCATTTGCAAAATGTCCTTCCCTTGCCTTTGTGTTTCTAAAGCCTTAACATGTGTATGTGCAGCTGCTCTTAGCTGTGGGGCACCATACAGAGCTGATGATATTTCTTGTTTTAGTCATTTGGAGTGGCTCTGGAAATGCTGACTGTTGGATGTGCAGCTCAGCAGCAGCAGTCCATCCCTTTTCTGTGGCTCTTGTTGCAGGTGGCCTGGGGTGGTGACTCTGAGCACAGCGGCTCTGGCAGTGGTGTGGCAGGGTGCAAGTTTCCTGGCAGTGTTGTTATGTCCTGGCTGTGCAGTGGAAGCCTCAGAGGCTTCACGCAACGGACTGCAGCCTCCTACAGTCACTGTTTGCTTTCTGACACTGTGGTATCAAAATAAGGAGAAAACTTGTGCTCATGACACAGCTTCTGCGATGGCTGCAAACCACTCTGTTTGCTTTTTACTGCTTTTATTTTATTTTTCAGTGTCCAAGGTATTAGGTTGAGGTTTTGTTGCAGTATGCCTTAGGAGTGGAGACTCAGCTGTATAGTGGTGATCTCACTTCTAGCTTCACTGGAGGTCAACCAGTCTTTCCAGAGACCCTTTATTCTGTTATTTAACAGTAATAAGCTGGCAGAGATCCAAAGGGGGAAAAAAAAAACTCCCTGCTTTTATCGAGTTGTTTTGTTTCCCAAATATATAACCTTGATGTTTCTCCAGGTAGCAAAAGCATGTCTCACAGCATGAGACTGGGATAATTATTGTGAAAATAAGACTTTAAGCCCTTTGTTTCCATTTCTAAATGCTACCTACCATTGCCATCTAGCTCCCAAATGTGGTCACTCATTCTTGCTATGGGTCAGACTTATTCTTTTCCACAGGAAGCTTTTTTCTAGAACCCAGCTGTTTTTCTGCAACTACCATATCCTTGGATCACCTTCTGCCGAAGAGTTTGCAGCTAAAAATCTAAGCCCGCTCCTATACAGAAAGTGCTGGCAGGCTATCTGCAGTTTGAAGGACGCTGCAGTTATTGTCTTGACAGCATTGCTTGTGCAAGTTCTGATGGTACCCTGTGTCTCACATATACTTGGTCCAGGGACGTGCAGGGAGACAGTGAAGTGAACTGAATTTGTTGAGGCATGTGTAGACCTGAAGTCTCTGTCCTATTGTAGTTGACTCCTGATTTCCCTGGTGCTTATTTCTTTTCTCTATGTAGTTTTCTAGCATTAGGCATCATAATCTAAGCTTTAAAATTCACTTGGACCCATTTAGTCTGGCGTCCTTGTTTCTGTTGTGGCAGCTGTTGTGGGTTTAAGATAGAAGCAGTGAAGCTTCCAGCTCTTTCCTCTTAAAGCTCTTGCATGTGGGAGCAGTTTTCAGAGGCAGAAAAGTGGGCTGCTGAAATTGCTGATGCTCAGTGATTTCCCGGTTATGCACTTGAATACAGGAGGAAGGTTTCTGCCTGGCAGGATGTGCTAGCTGATGGATTCCCAGCTGATTGCTGCAAGTGCCACAAAGCTCAGTGCGCGCGTGTTCCTTCCCCGTCTTCCTGCAGCACTCCTCCAAATGGGAGCAAGGGAGGGGAGATGAGATGGGTGTTGCCAGAAAGCCAGGCTGTTCTAGCAGCTCATGGTAAATAGGGAAGCTATGCCAACTAGAGCAGAAACATGCTGGTGGAGACCTGGCCTGTGACACCTACCGGGCTGTGAGGAATGCAGCAGGATAAACTAGGAGCTGGGCACTCCAGCTCCCAAGGAACTCCTTGGAAAACATTCTTTCTTCCTATTCCAGTCTGAACCTCCCGCTGCCAAAGAAAAATGATGGTGTCTCCCCTCCTCTCTGCAGTAACCTCCGAGTGTGTTTTCTGCCTGGATAAAGGACACTCAGTGCCCTTTACTGAACGTGTGGGAGTAGGAAGAGTGCTTATACAGCAGCCTCAGCCTGCCTGACCTTGGCGTCGGTTGCCATAGAGCATGTTTCCTCTCTGGAGGGCTGGGTACGGAGTGTAGACCTGCCAGCACTGGGCAGAGCTAGAAATAAGGCTCTGTAGGGAAGAATTGTCATGTTGGAGGGATAATAAGTCAGCTCCCACCAGCGTTTGTTGGTTTTCTTTGCAATGCAAGAGGTAGCAGTGTTTCAGTGACTTCTCTGCAGTCTTCTCTTTGTTTTATTGTTGGAACTTGGAAGTGAACAGCCCATGTGCTGTTCTGAGGTTTTGCACCCTGTGTCCAGCCTGGATAGTGTTCTGTCCACCCTTGAACACTGGAAACATGTTGGTACCTGGCAGAGCTATGCTTCTAGAATGTCATCCTAGGGGAGAAAGGGTTGTATAGAGGTGTTTGCGCAGCCGGTGAGAGAAGAGGAGCCTGTATTGGTATGTCTTGAGGACCTGAGGATATACCTGCAGGGCAGGATAACTCTGTGCTGTGGGTCAGGATGTTTTGATTATTTTCCCTTCTCAGTCTGAAATCTTTACAGTTCTGAAAGACAAGTCGATTGTGGAGACTGTGAAATGCTCGAAGCTTTTTCTGTTGGAAGGGCTGAAGAAAGACAGTATGTTGCTGTAATAGAGGCACTGGTGGTTTAACACACAGCTCAGTGATTCCTCAGTTGAGGAGTAGTTCTGTACACAGTGGAATTAATGAGGCTGATTTTCTATGGATCTGGGTCTTGTCTGACTCTTATCTAGCAAGGTGCAAGCTCTGGTGGCTTTTTATCATGACTTGTAACGTGTTTGTCTTCCCAGCGTGTTTGTATTGTACTTTTTAAAGATGGTAGCAGGATCTCTGTATGGACATAAGTAATACTTCTGTGAAAACTGTCAGCATTTCACAGCTGACCCAGTACACAGAGGGACAGATGAAGAGGCACTTGTGCTGCACAGCTCTGTGAGCCTTAGGGCAGAGCTCTAGTTTTGTTGTATGCTGGTATGAGGCTGCTCCTGGGGATCTCCTTGTGTCCCAAGCATTGCCTATGCTCCAGAGGACTCCCACTTTCTGATTTTGCTGTTTCTAAGTCTGGGGCTATGTTTCCTTATGAGCTGAAACCAGTGATGGAGCCATTTTGCCCTTCAGCAGTTGTCACCTTGGCTTTTGTGGAAGCAGGTAAGTGCCTGTGGAGCCTTCCTGGCGGGCTGGTTCCATTTCAGAGCGGTACCAACAGCGCTTTGACAGGCGTGGCAGTGCTAGTGTCCTTTGGGCTGCCAGCCTCTTCTTCTGGAGCTGGGAAGCATTGCACATCTCTTCCTAAATTGTGCTTACCTGCGGAAGTCTGCCTTAGGCAGGGCTTCCCTTGTTGCTTTAGCACTCAGTCACTCCCCTGATGTGTTATAAAGGTGAGAAGAGGAATAACCAGGGGAGTTATGGACGAGAATGCTTAGCTGCCAGTTCCTGGAGAATCAGTTTGGAAGACAGGACATGAATGGCAGCCAACTCTCAACAGACCTTTTCTTCAAAACAGTAGTCTATGCTCTCGATCTTTGTGAGGTTTTTCATGCCATTCCTATCATATGGTCTTCTCTAAAGCAAACTGGGAAATGTCACGGTCTGGATGAGACTTTTCAGTGTAAAATGCACAGGGTAACTGCATGTGGAGTGTGGCAGATACCCAACAGTGAAGGATACAGTAAGGTGTGGCTCAGGGTTGGTGCTGATGCTGGATCATGAAGTAAATGCGAAGTCAGCATTGTGATTCTGGGGTAGGTGGGGGAGGACTCAGCTCTTGCTCAAAGGTATTAACAGGAACCCAGTCTTCAAGACACCTGAACTGTTTCTGCCCTGCTGAGTTTCAGTAAGGCCTCTGCTGTGATTTGGGTTTTCAGCCCTTCCCGAGGGATGGATGTGCATCAATGGAACAGAAACCAATGAGGACCTGAGGGGAGAGCTCAGGCCTATAAAACTCAAGGTTTTATAAAGTTTTATAAACTCATGGAACTTCTGGAAGAGTGAGGCTAAAGAGGAGGAAATGGGCGGATACAATGAGATGTGTGTACTTATAGCAACTGTCCCAGCACTGTTCGGCATCTTCACTTTCTGTGCTGCAGTGAGGAAGAAACTGGACCCCTCTATTGCTCAGGGTCCACTCCCATGCAGCAATAGTAGTAGCTAAGCTGGGGGATTGCCCTGAGCCCCGCTGGGCAGAGCGCATGGCTGGGGAGGAGAGGAGCCCTGGCAAGAAGAGGAGCTCTGCTCTCTCTGTTCCTGTACCTGGGGCAATATTTCTGCTTGCTTGATAAACCAGGCACATGGCTGCTTCCAAACAAAGAGCTCAAACCATGCAGAGATGGGTCCTGCAGGAGGACAAAGACAAATCCGTTGGCTACTCTTCCCCCACCTCCTCTTGCGTAGTGCCTGGGGTGTTTGCCAGCTTTCTGCCAGCAGGGCCTTGGGTGCTGGGGTTCCAGTGCCTCCTGCCAGCTCTGACAGCAAGAAGGTGCTGCAGGGCAGGTGCTGCCTGTGCAAGGTATCACAGCTGGCTCCCTTCAGCCCTGCAGGAGGCTGGCCTTGGAGTGACTGATAGCCAGGTAGGTGGTGGCTTTGTCTCTGAGTAATGTGAAGAGGCTGCTGGGGTGGCCCAGCTGGGTGGGAGGCTGAGAGAGGGTTAGATGAGCGAGTTGTAGAGCAGCCAGGGTACCGTCAACCTGCTATAAGAGGTCTTGCTTCTCTTGACCTCCGGCTTGCTGTGTTTCCCTAGCTCCTGGATTTCCCATGGAGGGATCTTGCAGCCACACTAACATTGTGAGTTTGTAGTACTTGGCGTCCCTGTGCAAAGGCAGTACCTTGGTACTCTCCTGTTGTATATCTGGGGGGAACAGGACAGGGAAGCAGTACAGAACCCTCATGCCACCCTGAGGAGTCCTTGGGCTGGCAGCAGGGCAAATGAAGCTGGAAAAGCTGGTAGTGTTTCAAGCTGACACCCACGCAAGGGTTACACTAGTGTAACTGTAGCAGTTGGTGTATGTAAGCTTTCCCACACAGGCATGATTCAGTTCATGCTGGTGGTGTTATATCCCTTATAGCCACAATGGCCATTCTGTGCTGGGGCTGGGATTGACAGGGTGTAACTCTTCTGGTCAGGGAAATTTTTGTTTGGCCCAGTACGGCCACTGCTGCATCCCTGTCAGAGATGCTATTCCAGGAGATTTTTCCATTGAGGAAAGCTTTGAGCAGGCATCCCTCCACTTGCTATTCCCCTTCTTCTGCAGCTGGAAGAGGTGTTGAGCTCTGACAGCCTTCTTGCATTAGTGGTCTGTGGGCAGGAGGTATATGCGTTGCAACCCCAGCTGCCAACTACAAATCTCTGCTCTTAAATGGAAGCTAAATCAGCTTTCCTTGCTGCTGGGAGTGTGGGGGTGTTGGAGGTCAGCACTGATTCTAGCCTTTTTGTCTCTTGTCCACGTGTGCCACCTGCACTGGTTGCCAGCACTCCAGTGCCACAAAAGTAGAGACACGTGTCCTGACAGCTGCCTGCTGCCAAAGGGAGAGGGGAAGACAAAGGGGAAGGGCTTAGACTGGGCAACCAGTTGAACGCTGTCTCTGGCTGCTTGAAGGAGGCTGTGACACTTGGGTCTGATTGTAGCTATCTGAAACAGCACTGAAGGTTTTGTCTCTCTCTCTGTGTAGGGCTGCAGGAGCAGGACTATGTCCACCATGGTGTACCCAAGGGAGGAGAAACTGGACAAGCTGAGTCAAGAGGAGATAATTTCCAACACCAAGCTGGTGATGCAAGGGCTGGAGGCACTCAAGAATGAACACAACTCCATCCTGCACAGCTTGCTGGAGACCATCAAGTGCCTAAAGAAAGATGAAGAAGCCAATCTCGTGCATGAGAAATCCAACCTGCTCCGCAAGTCAGTGGAGATGATTGAACTGGGGCTTGGAGAAGCTCAGGTGAGAGTGGTGGGTGACCCCCTAGGTGGTCTTAACCAGGACTGACAGGAGGAGGTGGGCACAGGGCCATTCCCCATAAGCTGCAGGGGCAGCAAGGGGCTGAGTGTAGAAGGCCAGCATGACCCTGAGGGTGGGCCCTAAGCATGCATGTGAGGGAGATACAAGATTGTGGTAGTTACTGACTGGGACTCTTGACAAGGTGATGATGGCGTTGTCAAACCATCTGAATGCTGTGGAGTCAGAGAAGCAGAAGCTGCGTGCTCAGGTGCGGAGACTGTGCCAGGAGAACCAGTGGCTGCGGGATGAGCTTGCCAACACCCAGCAGAAGCTGCAGCGCAGTGAACAAACCGTGGCTCAGTTGGAGGAGGAGAAGAAACACCTTGAGTTCATGAACCAGCTGAAGAAGTATGATGAGGATGTCTCACCTTCGGTATGCCCTAGTCCTATCAAGTAGCCACCTTTGTGGGTGGAGGAGGCTGGACCAGCAGGATTGCCTGGGTGTGCTAGCATTGCCCTGGATTTTGCCCCTTCCCAGCTACCGTGCACAGCAGTGCCTGTAATTAAAGGGAGCCTGCATGGGGCAGAGTCTCTGGAAGAACATGGAGTAGCACGCCAGGATGTGCTGGGGAAATTTGGCTTTATTAGTTTGGAGCAGGGGGGGAAGATGGTGGCAGAGACAACAGGGGAAGCTGAAGGTGTTGGTGGGCTGCAGCAGGGAGGAGAGTTTGGCAGCTGACTCGGCCCAGGCTGCTGCTGTCGCCTCTGAGAACCAACAGTATTGTGATTCCCATCCTTTCAGGAGGAGAAGGAGGGCGACTCTGCCAAGGACTCCCTGGATGATCTGTTCCCAAATGAGGAGGAGGAGCATGGTCCTGGATGTAAGTGTTTGCTCATGCATGGTTGCTGGCTGTCTCTGTTCAAGCCTGCTGTGCTAACTGTTTCCCTGTTTATTCCTCTGTGTCTGCAGTGCCCCACCAGCACAGCAGTGCAGTGGCAGCTGCCCAGCAGGGAGGCTATGAGATTCCCGCACGCTTGCGCACCCTCCACAACCTTGTCATCCAGTATGCCTCACAGGGACGCTATGAGGTGGCTGTTCCACTCTGCAAGCAAGCGCTGGAGGACCTGGAGAAGACATCAGGCCACGATCACCCTGATGTGGCCACCATGCTCAACATCCTGGCACTAGTGTACAGGTGAGCATGGTGGAGAGGGCAGGACTGGGCCAGGAGAGCTTTCTGCCTCGCCCATTTACCAGGACAGCACACCCTGGTGACAAGGAGCTCCCCCAGTTTCCAGTGGTTTGCCTTTCAAAAAGGTTTGGCACAGATGGGGTATTTGGACTGCCAAACTCCTTGGTATAACTACAGACTGGCTAAGGTAGGGAGGAATGGAAAAATGAAAGGGCTGTGTGGGCTGGATCTGTGTGGAAGGAGGACTGTTGTTTGCCATTCTGCTTGCTATGGGCTGTGGTGTCCAAATCCTGAATAACTGATTGGCTTTGCACTGCAGGGATCAGAATAAATACAAAGAGGCAGCACACCTCTTGAATGATGCTCTCTCCATCCGTGAGAAGACTCTGGGCAAAGACCACCCAGCGGTGAGTGTCTCCCTCCTCTTTCGGTCACTTTCCTTGACCTGCGGGTGCAGTTGGGGCTAGATGGGTGCCCTTATGGTGTGTCTGCAGCTGAACTACCAAGGACAGCAGTGTACTCTGTGATGTGAGGGGTGCTGTTCACGTGGTGTGGGGCTCAGTTTTACTGCTTCAATATTTACTGCTGTCTTGTTGAGTATGGCCTATCAGGACTTGGCTTCTCCTGGATCCTGTGATGCAGGCAGGGTAGCCTTCTGCCTCTGGACCTCCTTCTCTTCAGAAGCAGCTGTACTGCAGGCATGAAGGAAATAGGACAGTCACTGTTACTGCTGCTTGCACCCCTTGTTTGGTCCCACTGGATTCTGCTTTGTTTCATGGAGAAGCTTATGTCTCTGCAGGTGGCAGCAACTCTGAACAATTTGGCCGTTCTCTATGGCAAGAGAGGGAAATACAAAGAAGCAGAGCCACTGTGTAAGCGAGCCCTGGAGATCCGTGAGAAGGTACTGGTCTCCCACACTCTCCTTCCTTCCTGTTGTCCCTGAGGGTTTTCTCCCATTACCTTATTGCACCTGGGAGATCCAAGACCTACCTAGTCTCTTCAGCTGCTGATTCTGCCACCACCTTTCCTGTTTCTCCAGTGTTTGCAACCTTAGGGGAGACCTGCCAGGACGTGGAAGCTGGAGGTTCTCCTCTTTACCTCCTTAGTCCTTGGCTCCTGTCTGACATAGGCACATCCTGGAGGCACTACAGTGTCTACTAACTCCAGAAGCCCACTGTGGTCTTTAAGCGTTGACTTCTTGTGTCTTCTCTTTTGTTTACCAAGGTCCTAGGCAAAGACCATCCTGATGTGGCCAAGCAACTGAACAATCTAGCCCTGCTGTGCCAGAACCAGGGCAAGTATGACGAGGTGGAGTACTATTACTGCCGGGCCCTGGAGATCTACGAGAGCTGCCTGGGTCCTGATGACCCCAACGTGGCCAAGACCAAGAACAACCTGGTGAGCCCCTGGGGAGAGGCTATGGGGGGATGAGGAGTGGTGCCATGGGAAAGGTGAGCCTTGCCTGGTGCTTTGAAGATGCAGAGAGATAGCTGCAAGAGGGAGGCAGAGTTATTCTGTGTTGTCCAGTGGGACTGGAGCTGTTTTCTTGGTTGCAGGCCTCCTGTTACCTGAAGCAAGGCAAATACAAAGATGCAGAGGTGCTGTATAAGGAGATCCTCACCCGTGCTCACGTGAAGGAGTTTGGCTCTGTGGATGGTTTGTACAGCAGAAGCTGTTGGGGCTGGGGAAGGGTGAGCAGTTTGGTCTCCTGGCTCTCAGCCTAGGCTTGGCTGGTTCTGGTATCCCCCTGGCAGAGGGATGAGATGCCTCGCAGGGCCCTTGCTTTCAGCGGCCCTTGCTTTCGGCAGCCCTTGTGACACTGCCATTCTAGTGTGTTATGCTGTTCCACCTGTTTTTTCAGAAGGGGTCTTGGAGAATTCTGGCTGTCAGTCCGTACTGGGTTGGGAATAGTTGTGGCTAAAAGGAGGAATAGCAAGTGGCACAATCATTCCCAGGCACAGGCTGAAATTTCTCCTGTACACCTGGCACAGGTATTCCCCCATGGGAGGACTCGTTCCGTCCTTCCCCTGTCCTGCCCTTGCAATGTCAGTTGCCCTTCTTGGGGCTCTAGCCCAGGGACCAGGGGGATCTGGAAGCCTTGTCACTTCCCTCTGGTGAGCTGCTGGCTCTGGGGACAGAGTGCTGGGCTGTGCAGGAGGCAGAACTCCAGCAGAAGTAGCAGAGCAACAAGGTGAGGTGGTGAGCATAGCTGTTCTGTGTTCTTCCCCACACAGATGAACACAAGCCAATCTGGATGCACGCAGAGGAGAGAGAGGAGATGAGCAAGGTGAGTCTGAGCTGGTGATGCTGCCTGTTAGCAGCAAGAGCCCTGGGAGAGGAAGGAGATCCAGGGGTTTTAATCCTCTCTTATCACAGCCAGATCCTCCTTCCTGCAATCTGAAGAGCTGCCATGGCCACTGATGAAGGGCCAGGAGGGGTCTGGAGAGTGGGGAGAGAGCATGACTGCTCCTTGGGGGCAGAAGGGAAGGAAGGCCCATAAGAGCTTGATGGTTTTCCTGGTGCAGGGGGTTGTTTGGCCTCTCAGCCATGGCTGCATGTTCTCTCTTTTTGCTTTAGTGATCCCTCTAGGGCACACAGATGATGGAAGATGGCGGATGGCAGAGGGTTGTGCTGCAGGGCCTTGACACTCTGTTCCAAAGAGCTTCTAGTACCCAGAGCACGACCCGCTTCTGAAGCAGCCCTAAGGCTGCCCTGGGGGAAAATGGAGGTTGAGAAGAAACTGCTGCTATCACCTTGGTTAGGCAACGAAGCCAAACCTCCTGAAAAAGATCTCTGCACAGGGCAGGCCCTGTCTGTTCTATGTCCTGGCTGGCCTCTGAAACAGGGTAGATGTGGGTCGTGCTTGCCTTGGACTAGGCTGAGAGGCGAAGAAGCTGTTGCCCAGGCCCTGCTCTGTGTTCAGCTGATAAATGCAGCAGAGTCCCATCTCTGCTTTTGCCAAGCCTAGGACCTCACCTGCTTTTTAACAGGTGAATGAAGCAGCAGAACGAAGGGCTCTGGTCTAGGCCTCTAGCTGCAGTGGGAGCAGACACTCTCTCTCTCTCTCTCTCTCTCCTTTTCCTTTGCCCTCAGAGCCGGCCTCATCCCTGCACAGGCTCAGACAGCAGGCTGGCAGGCTTGGCTTCATGATTTATCAATCCCATCCTGACAGCCCTAAGAGCAAGGCACTAGCAGCTTCCTCCCACCAGCATGCTGTGTCTTCTCATTGAACCTCTCTGTGTGGTCGTCAGTGCAGGGCAGCGCTCAGCTGCTCCAGTTGCTGCCCTGCAAAGGCTCTGCTGCAAAGAAGTTACACTTGCTGCGGCACCATCCTATGCAGGAGAAATCAAAGTTCGAGTAGAGACCAGGCTCCTCTTGCCACCTCTGGGTTTTAGATACTTCCGATGGTATCTTTGGAGACTTAAAAGGTCAAAAGTAGATAGTTGTAGCATGGAGCTATGCTCCAGATGTCCCATAGCAAGGCTTGTGTTAAGAGAACAGGCCCAGGGACCTACAGTTGGAGTGAGATTCGTTTTACAGCCTGGGGCAAGGGCTGAGCCTCTTTCCCTGGGGCTCCTGACCCCAGGGCAGCTGTACCCATGCCCCGTGGCACGGCATAGTTGGTATGGCCTTCCCAGCCAGAGAGCGGTAACCACAGATCTGCTTGTACTGCTGGCCCAGGGGCTGGGGCTGCTGTACTCTGCTTTGTGCTGTGTTTCCACATCTCCTATTAAAAAGCATCAAACCCTTCTTGCGGAGCTTCACTTCTTTTTTTTTCCCCTCACCCCTCTTTCCCTCTGCTCTCAGTAGCAGCAGGGGAAGACCAGCTCCTGCCAGCAGCAGGGCCTTGGGCACAGCTGGCAGCCCTGACCTGTGGGGCTCTTTCTGCCCCAGGGCATTTGACACCTTTCCCCTCAGGTTCAGCCAGCCTCTTAGGGCTGCCTCTATGCAAGCTTCAGAGGTGTTGTAAGTCCTGAGCTCTCCTGTCCCTGGGGCTTGCCCAGGTTTGTGTAGGCTCTGGTGCAAGGAAACCCACATGTCCCTGTGGCTCATGGAGACTCCAGCATGTGGGGTAAAGATCTGAGAAGTGCTGTGGGACTAAGAAATATGGTCCCTGTGAAGGCAGTTTCTTCTGGGCTAGATACCTTGCCAGAAGGAAACCCGTGCTGTGGAGCAGTGGCCCCCTGCACCTGCTTGGTGACAGCAGCCCTGCTGGGCTCGGGGCTGAGCTGGGTGCTTCCTACCCAGCCCATGTGCCCTGTGGGTGCAGACCTGGGGGTATAGCACACCCGCGAGTGCTCACCACATGCCAGGGTACACGGTGTGCGGACAAGCAGCCCTGTTCCTGCAGCAGTGGCGATTCCTGCCTGCAAGCGCCATGGTCCCTACTGACCCAGGGCAATGCTGGCTAGCAGCTAGTGCCCTACAGAGTGGCTTGTCCTGGCCCTAGAGCTTTCTCCTTGAGTGTCAAGCTCTGCCCCCTCTCCTGTTGCTCTGGCCAGTGGCCTCTCTGCTCCTGGCTGTGGCAGGGCCAGCAAGCCAGCTTTGGGGTGCAAAGGCTGGGCGTGGAGAGGAGACAGCTAGCTGGGCTGAGCTGCTGTGGGGCAGGCCTGACCTTGCAGGCAGAAGGCTTGGATGTGGCTGGCTGATTCCTTTGCTAGCCATGGCTGAGGGGTTTAGTGCCCATGCTGCCTGGCAGGCCTATGGATGGGTTGGTTTTTTTTTGTTGGTTGGGGTTTTTTGTCCCCCTGTTGCATGCTGGGAGGTGGGGTCTCATGTCCTCCAGAGCCCCATGAGGATGGGCTGTGTTGTTCCTGTTGCCTTTGGTACTATGGAAGGGGCAAGGAGATGGGATTATGCTCCTTGCTGGGGTGGGAGCAACAGTCCTACTTGTGGCCCAAATCTGTTGTAGCAAATGGACTTTCAGCTTTTCGTCCAGGAACCTGCTGGGCTTCATCACCGCATTTGCACATTGTGTTTCCAAAGGCTGGGCTGGTGCAGGGGTGCAACCTGGGGCCTGACCCTGGCACTCAGTGGGAGAGCACAGGTCAGAGAACAGCAGTAGGCATCGGGCTAACAGCTCTCATCTCTCTTCACCCTGTAGAGCAAGCACAGAGACAGTGCTCCCTACGCTGAGTATGGTGGCTGGTACAAGGCCTGTAAGGTTAGCAGGTAAGAGGTGGTTTGTGGGCAGCTGTGGGCTCTGGAGGGGGTGGCCCCAGGGCTCTGGCTCACCTTCCATGTATTACTACAGCCCAACTGTGAACACCACTCTGAGGAACCTGGGTGCACTGTACCGACGCCAGGGCAAGCTAGAGGCAGCTGAGACCTTGGAGGAGTGCGCAGTTCGCTCTCGGCGGCAGGTAACCTCAGAGGGACCTTTCCTGGTGGAGGGGGCATTGCAGGGCTTGGGATGGCAGGTCATGGCACAGCATTTGGCTTGGGGGGGTGGGGAGGGGCTCTCCTGGGCCTTGCAGCCTCTGATATCCTTGGTTTACATTCCCACGACACCAGAGCACCTTGGTAGTTGGGGCTGCATTTGTGCAGGGCTGCATGTGCATATATGTATGGGGTTGTGCATGCGTGCATGGATGGAGCAGATGTCAGTGCATGTGCATGTGGGGAAGAAGGCATGGCTCTTTGCAGAAATACTGCAGCTGGGTTAGGGCAGGTTACTGGGCTTTGTCAGCTACTGAGGAGATCTGCACTCACCGGGGTGTTTTCTTCCCACTAATTTTTTGTCCAGGTAACACACTAGGGGTTTCTTAGAGTACCTGTTACCCTAAACTCCTCTCAGTCCTCAAATAATGAAGCGTGTGCTGTAAGCACCTAGCACAAGACTGAAGGACAGCAGAAACCTCACACACCAAAATGGGAAGAAAAAAAGCTATCAGCTTTGGGGTAGCAAGCCCTTGTCCCGCAGGGTGGTTTATGGCTGAGCTGGGAACCCAGACAGGGACTGCTAAGTGCAGGAAGCATCTGGCTCCATCCTTCTTGCACCAGAGAGTTTTGGTTGTGATGAGGCAATGGCCAGGAGGGGGAATGGGATGGGATGGGACCAAGCACAGTGATGGCACAGCAGATCACTAGAGGAAAAGAACACAGAAGAGCAAAACATGGTGCTTCCTTCTCCCTTTCTACTTGCAGGGTATTGACCCGATCAACCAGACGAAGGTGGTGGAGATCCTGAAGGAGGGCGATGGCACAGAGAGACGTCGGAGCCTGGGGGGCAGCGTCAAGTACGAGAATGCCACAGACGGTAGCGAGGAAGTGAGTATGGGCGTGGAATGGAGCGGGGTAAGTACAAGACACCATCAAGAATGGCCTCAGCCGGCTGCCAGAGGGAAGGGACAGCCTGGCTCAGGGCTGTCCCTGCGTGGCCTGTCGTGGCATCCTTGTCTGCCTCCATTCGTTCCCTGCACAATTCCTTCCCTTCTTTCTTGGCATGAGCCAGCCAGCCCACAAAGATGCGTGCCTGGGCCTGGCTTCTGGTGTACAGGCCAGATATCCCCAACTGAGGGCTTCTGCTTCCAGGGGGCTGCCAGGCCCTGGCGATGCACAGCATGAGCTGGTCCTGGTCTGCCCTTAATCTTAGCCTTGCAACCTTATTAACATCTCTCCCTGCTGCTCCCCTCTTGAGGCCCTGGCTGAGAGCATTGGCCCCATCTCAGGCCCACACAGCCTCCGTGAGCCACTTGGCCATCTGTCCTGTACTGCGCCACAGGCGATGCTGAGCCTGGGGAGGGTTGTGTGTGTGTGTCTAGTGTGTCTGTGACTGAGTGACTGCAGTGCATGGGAATAGCCTGCAGCCAGTGTCTTTGCTGTTCCCCTCACCTGGTCTCATGTCCACTGTGGGCTGTGGCCAAGCAGAGGTGGTAAAAGGCAGGTCTTTGCGGGATGCCAGGCCGGGCTGACCAGTGGTGGTAAAAGAGGCAGGTGTTAGCTGAGGCACAGACAGGGCGACCTGAGCCCGTCTAGACTTGCTCTGAGGCTGAGGGGCACTTTGGTCACTAGTGCTGAGTTTGGAGGAAGGTAACGGTCCAGGTCTGGGACAGGTACCTTCTGTCTTCTGTAAGGAGGAGGATGGAGAAGAGGTGGCAAGTGAGCATGGTGCTGGTGGGTGCTTGGCTCGAGGGCTGCTAGAGCTGTTAATGCTTATCATTCCTCCTGCAAACTCTAGTTGAGAGTGTAGTGTAGCTGGGTACCCAGGGACTGTTGCGGCCTGGCACAGGCAACGCACTGAGCACACGGAGTTCTTCGCTCCCCCCTCACATATGCTGTCACTAACCCTTTCCCTCCTGGCTCGGCTCCATCCCCACCCGCATGAGCTCCCTCCCTTCCCCCTTCCTCTTCCCTGTTGCCATGACAGCCCCTCAACACCCAAGCCTGAAGCCTGCTGGCTCTCTTGATTGTGGATTGTACCCAGGAGGTGGCTGGAGGGGACCTGGGGAGCAGAGCTTTGAGGGGACCTGGCAGCTCTGCCGGATGCAGGGCTGTCCTTCTGCCCCAGCTCTCAGCATCAGGACATCAGGGTCCTATCCCTGGCAAGGCACCAACCCTGGGCTGTGGCACTCCCTGTTAGTAGAGGGGCTAGACAAGCACAGAGGGAGGGCTGCAGGCTTGGATTAGGATCATCTGGTCCCCATCCTGGCTGATGTCTCTCTGTGGGTCCTCCTGGCTGTGGGTGGTGTTGGGTGATCGCTCTGCACTGGTGATGGTCTGGGAGACCTTCCTGAGCTCATCATCCCAAGGCAAGCAGGCAATGCCACCCTCTCCCCCAGCCTGACCCAGCCAAGGGGGATAGTCCCGGCTCACGTCACCCTTCCCAGCAGGCTTGGCAGGGCTTACCTGGCCCAGCCGGCTGTAGATAGAGGGTTTGAGGGCTAGCCCAGCACCCTGGGGGACATGGCTGCTGCCATATGATGCTTGGTGCCTTTTCCAGCCTGCTGCACACATAGCCAACCTCCTCTCCCCAGCCAGCAGCCCTGCACCAGGCTGCAGCTTCCCTAAAAAGAAGGCTGAGGCAGCTCCCACTGCTCCTGTCTGTCACAGCCAGTTGTTCCCTGTGCTGGTCTGGAGACCTCGGACGTGCTGCCTCTGGGCAGTCTCTGCTGCTGTCCCTGAGCTGTCAGCTGCTGCAGGAAGGGCTATGGGAGCACCCAGGGTGCCAGCAACCTCTGTGCCCTGCTGCCAGGGGCAGCTCTGGAAGGACCACAGGGCCTGGACCAGCTACTCGCTTCCCAGATAATTGGGCTGGGAGAGCCAGGGTCTGGGCCATGAGAGCAGGGATGGTAGCATCTCAGTGTCACTGAGGCCTTGGCAGGCACGCTGTGCCCAAGGCCCAGGAGCAGGGACCCCTCAGAGCGAGAGGCCCAGGCTGTTCCTCCTGGAGCGAGCCGTTCCTGCTAGAGCGCACTGGCAAAGGTGTGAGGCCGCTGTTTCAGCCTCGCAGGACTCCCTCCCTGCCCAGACGTGGCCCATTGTCTCTGCATGCAGCCTGGGCCCTGCCCCACCTGCTCCCTGGGTGACCTACAACCTCACGGCCTTGTAAATTGTGTCTTTCTCCTCTCTGTGCACTAGGCTTAAATGCCTCCCGAGACTCCCTCTTTCCCCTCCACCGCAATCACCTGGATGTTTGTGTTGTATCTTCCGACTTTTCCTCCACACCATCCCTCCTTCCTCGGCAAGAACTCCACGCCAGTCCCCCAACCCTCCCGGCGCGCCAGGGCACCGCGACGCCTGCAGAGGAGTCCCTGGCCACGTGGCCCAGCTCCAGTCCCGTGGCCAGCAAGAGCAGGAAGAATCTGCGAGGAGCTGCCCGCTCCCCCAGGCCAGGGTGACGAGCCACCGTCCCCTCGCGTGCCCCCACCCCCAGCCTGCCCTTGCACATCCCTGGGGACCAGGCCTGCGGGGGATTGTCTTCACTCCAGGCGTGCCGACTCCACCATCATTAGACGTCCTCAACCCTCCTAGCTTGTTCCCTCCATCTCTGCAGAGGCCAGGATGGAGGCATGAAGATGGGGGTCTGTTTTGGGACAGAGAGGCCTGGCCTTGACAGGGCTGTCGTGTGCCCAGTTGCTTTCTTCCCTGTAGGCTTAGCTGATGTTAGTGCTCTGTAGCAAACCTGCGCTGGCCACCGGTGAGCTGGGCTCTCCTTGTCTTGCCATCCTTCTCCCTGCTGAGCTCTGCAACCCAGGGGCAGCATGTGGGTCTCCCTGCAGGGGCACAGGAAGGTAGGGCTGCCCATAGCTACCATACATCCAAGGCGAGGTGAGGGGGTGACAGCCAAGAACCAGGCATGGAACAGAGACCTGCCAGGACAAGCACATTTGGTTGCAACCTCCTGACATGGTGCTGTAGCAGAGTTCCTCACCTGATGGTGTTAAGGGGTGAATCTGCTCCCCATTGCTCCAGGGTCCCCAGGTGTGGGTTGCTGGGAGAGGGAGAGATGGAGGTGAAGCTGTTTGCTGTTCCTTGGAGGCAGAGGAAGGGTAGGAGGAAAGCAGAACTTTTCAGCAAGGGGCCAGACCCCAGGCCGTTAAAAGTGGCTGAGATGGGGAATGGGCTGGTTTAGAGCAGAGTGGCTGGGAGAAAAAGGAGGTGCAAAGAAGGATGAGAGGAAAGGAAGAGCTGGGTTTTGGGGTGCTCTGAGCATGTGGGGGCAGATGGGAAAGCTGGAGGGAGGTTTCCACAGGAGGAGAAGGGGCCAGGTTGCTCACGGGAGAGGGCAATTCTTGAAGACAGGACCTGACTTGGCCAGGCATGGTCCCTGGGGCTGTGACTGTGTGTCCATCCCTAGCCAAGGGGGTGGCAAATCTGTAACCCTGCTACTGCTAAGAAGACAGCGCTGACCCTGGGCATGTGTGGGAGTGGCTCAGTGCCTCTGATGGCACTCCAGGCCTGCACAGGGTCTGGTGCTGTCGGTCAGTGCTGGGAAAGGGGATGTTTCCCAGGGCCAAACCACCACTGCCTTGAGCCGCACACCTTCAGCCCACCTCCTGTAGGATCTGAATCTCCCTGGCCCTCCTACCTGGGAAGAAAGCTGAGGAGGCTGCAGCCAGCAGGACAGAGCCCAGAGGCCAGCGCAGGACACCCCCCACCCCCTNCATGCATGCTGCTCCCCTGGGAGCTTGTGCTTGCTAAAAGGAGGTTTGTCCTCAGGACCGTGGGGTGTGGAGCCCAGGGCTGAGTGCTCTAGGGTTGCGCCTTCCCTGCCTCTCTCTCCCAGCGCTGCTCCATGCTCCTGGAGCCTGGTGAGTCCCCAGTGCAGGGTGCATTCAGGCCTCGGTGCCACCTGCCCCTGTGTTTTGCCATGTCCTGGACCTGGTGCTGTAACAACCGTACCTCTGATTAAAGGTAGACAGACCCGAACCGCTGCCCTGTGCTTCTTTCCATGCTCTGTAGGCCAGCGTCGGTCAGCCCTGGGGTGGCGGGTGCAAATGCTGCTGGAGCAGGTGTGGGGGTGCTTGGTGTCTGTGTGTGTGCAGGGGGATGCGCTGCCCCCAGGGCACCTCTCCTAGGCTGAGCATTGGAGATGAGGGACCCAACTCCACTGTGCTTCTTCCCTAACCTCCAAACTGGGGTTGCTGCTAACCTCAGCTCTGTAGCTACGAGTGCCAAGGCTGCCCTGGGGTGTCTAAGCTTTGGGCCTTCCCCAACAGCTGTTTCCATTAGCCAGAGAAATACCCCATTGTGTCCCCCAGTGCTGAGCTAGACATGCTGCCAAGTCCTGTCCAAGTCGTCTGTCTCCATGCAGCAGGCGGGGTGGGAGCATGCGGTGCAGAGCAGCTTAGCGGTGGAGCTGCTGCTTTTTCTTTTGAGTGCTCTCATCCTGGTGGGTGCAATGGGGTGGGGGCTCTGCGGTAAACCAAGCCCCGTAAATGTTCTGGGTTAAAAATAACCCTGCAGAAAAGGGAGTGGGGAGAGAAGGGAGGCTATTTTTAACCCAGCATGCAGCAGCGTTTGGTTCTGGTGTTGGTCTGCAGTCAGTCTGCATCACTGCAGCTGGGGAAATGTGGCTCCATCCTCCAGCCCTGACCCTAGAGCATACCTCCTGAGCAGATCCTGCTGCCCTTGTACCATGGTCCTGCTCCCCTACCCCAGCTGTGTTCCCTTCTCCAGCCCTGGCTTGTGTTCCCTGGCAAAAGGAACAGTGCCTGGCATGGCAGTACACTGCAGGGAGGNGGGGGCAAAAGACACCCCCCCTGGTCCCTCCCCCCAGTCTTTGCTAGTGCTGCATACTGATTGCCAGCTCTTCCAAAACCTGCCCAGGATGCCTTGGTGCAGGAGTTGAATTGTTTACTTTGCTAATACTTTTGGTGCTCTCTGGATTCCTGGCAAGTGGGACCCTTGCAGCAACAGCACATGGCTCCCAGTTTGGTATCCCTTCATCCTCATGGAAAAGTGAAGAGGTTCAATGCACTTGGCTTATCCAAGAAGGGATGAGATAAATACCAGGAGAAAGGTTTGCTGGTAGGAAAAGTCCTGTTCAGCTGCTGGAGAGGGGTCTAGGGATGTATCAGTTTTGGGTAATCAGAGCTGGGAAGTGTTGGAAGAGCCTTCCCCGGGGTCACAACCCGTAGGTGTCAGCACAAGGGAGTGACTGGCCTAAGGCAGAGACCCTACTTACGTGCAGAGCTGCATGGACAGTGCTGGGGCAATTGCTGCTGCCAGCCTGAGCCACAGGACATTTTCATCATTTGGAGTGGTACAAAGGGGCTCCCACACATGCTTGTAAGGAGCAAATGGCTTTTGGAGTTGCCTTATCTCTGTGTCTTCTGCCCTGATGTGCCAGGAGCCATTGGGATCAGGAGCAGGGAGGACTGCTGTTATCAGGCCATCAGAGCAAAAGTAACTCCATATCAGCAGTGGTGCCACAACCTTGTGTGATGAGCATGCCTGGCCACAGGGGAAGAGCTTGATGCCATGACGGCACAGTGGCATGAGGTGCTGTCATGCTGTGGCAGCCGGTTCCTTGCATGCATGTGGAGCTAAACACAGGAGACGGGCTAGAGCCTGTCAAGGGCTGAGAGTGCCTTTCTGAGTACTGGGGACTTTTGGGGGCATGTGGGAGGAAACGGGCCAGGGAACAAGATTTAGCACTGGTTTGGGTCTTTGGAAAAAAGCAGGCTGTTGTAAAGAAACCCCTGCAAAGTGTCACCCTGGGGCAGCTAGCGGGGCCGGGCACAGCTAAAGTTGGGGGGCTGAAGAGAGTGATGCCTGCTTGGCAAACACAGCATTGGTGTAGCCAAATGAATGCATCCCAGATGGAGCTGCCTGAATTGCTCGGCAGGCTAAAAGCTAATTGTCTTGGAGGTGTTAAAGGTGGGACAAGGCTGTGTGTGCATGTGGACTGGTCTTGTCTGACATGAGTGAGCCTGCAGGCCTGGTATGCAGGGCCAGGATGTGCATCAGGACAAGTGCTGGATGCAGAGGAGGAACAGCAATGGCATGGTGAGGAAGGGCAAGGGGAGGGGGAGGATAGTCTCCAGCCAGCAGAAAATGAGGAGAGAGTCCTTGAAATTAATGTCCCAGCAGCATGTCCTGGCTTGACAAAAGTACCCCCAAGCTTGGAGCTACCATCAAGGGCTTGGTTCTTCCCTGGCCAATGGGACCTCCTTAGCTGCTGCCTGAGCTGTCACAGGTGGTAGAGCTTATGCCATGTCCGAGCAAGGCCGTGGGGATGCCAGTGCCATTTGTGTTGGTGGCCTGGTGCAGGTCAGCAGCCTGGCTGGGTGTTGGGCTTGCACCAGGCAGGAGGGATGACCGGTCTGGATGAGCCAAGCTATGGTGGTGGGGGTCCCCGACTGCATCGTCATCATGTCCTGTGGAGAACCAGGGTGAGGGGGAGCCACGTAGTGAGCAGTAAGCCTGCTCTGGGCCAGTGCTAAATCCTCAGTGCAAGCGGGCAAGAGGGTGTTTGGAGCCAAGCCCAGTTCCTGGCCACTCATCTGCAGCATGCCAGAGCCTGATTGGTGGCACTCAGCCGTCGCCCCGGCTTGTGTCTCTGTGTCCAGGACGGCAGTGGCACCCTCCAGCGCAGCAGCTCCCTGGGGAAAATCCGGGATGTGATACGGAGGAGCAGTGAGATGTTGGTCAAGAAACTGCAGGGCAATGGTCCCCTGGAGCCCAGGAACACCAGGTAGGGACGAGGGCTGCGAGGGCCAGGCTGGGCACAGGGCGGATGGGGGCCCTGCTACCTTGGGGGTCAGGGTCTGGCCAGGCACAGCAAGATCACACCTGCTCTCCTCTGCTTTCTTGTAGCATGAAACGAGCTGCGTCATTAAATTACCTGCACAAGTCTAGCGATGCTTCATTTGAGGTAAGCACTGGGTGGGTGGTGGGGCTGGTGCAGGAATGGGCACTGGGGTGGGGGCTGTGCGGCCACATCTGGCTACGGGGGCCGTCACCAGTGACACAGGTGGTGAGGGGCATCGCGGGCCACACACGTGGGTGCCCGAGAGCCCACCGGAGGCGTTCATCCATGCAGATGTACTCTGCCGCTGTGCGGGGCCGGAGCTACTCAGCCCTCCCAAGGGGTGGCCTGGGCTGGTGCCCCCACCGCACCCCCTGGGCAGCTGTGTGGCCCCTCTTCTGAGATCATAGCTCCAAAACCGAAGGTNGGCCCCTCTTCTGAGATCATAGCTCCAAAGCCGAAGGTGCTGCCCTCTAAGTAACTGAGCCCGGCAAACCCTCCAGCCACCGACTGGGAGCAGGGAGGGCAGAGGTGGCACCTAATGGGGCTGGTAATGGCACTGGGGGCGTCCTGGCTTGCAAGGCAAGGGGTGCTGCAGGAGGTGGGCTGGCGGCTTTGGGGTGCGGGTGTGGGTTGCAGGCACTGGTCCTGACGGGCGATGTATGCATTTTCCAGGGCACCCAGGGCCTCCGTGCGGAGAGCAGAGGCCTCAGCGCCAGCAGCATGGACCTGTCCTCCCACAGCTCCCTGCTCTCCTCCAACTGACCCGCCTGCAGGTGCCCCCCCCCGCCCCGCC